>ML779496.1:31347-50864 GCA_009831015.1 Picea engelmannii | reverse complement strand
TTCGTAGTATTATTTGCTTTCAGTTCATAGTTAGATTATAGTTTGTTTTTGTTTATATTAACCCTTTTGCTCCACAGCATCCTGTTCTGCCTTGCCAAGCCCAACAGGGCATGCTAGCGTTCCTATTTTTGCTCACCCGGTGATGATTCGAACGCGAACAGATTGGCGACTCCACTGGGCAGGAAGTAAGTGGTCTACTTGGAGGGGGGTTAGGCATACTTTCATATCAAGCAGTCTGAGATCACGTGCACATAGAGACTGCATGCACAGTCTGATAGAGTAGAGCACAGAGGGACTAGCAAAGTCAAGATCATGCTCGATAGAGGAAAGAATGTGTAGAGGAGACTGCAGGTCCAATCTGTCTGAGATGAAGGGATGCTATGGAAGCTCGAGCATGCCTTTGTTGTTGTTTATGAAATTTTTGAGTATATATGAGGAGTTTTGTGATTTTGTAAAGGGTCTTTGGTTGAGAAGAGCTCCCAATCTGTAATATTTTTCTACCATAGCTATTCTATGGTTATGTAATAAACTTGATACTTTCATGTTAATATAAGTCAACTTCCCTCTTTCCATTTTGTCTTTAAAATCTGTTTAAAAAACTCGGGCATGGATTATCCAGTTGAGGATCGTTATAGTGTTGTAATAGATGTTTGATTATAGAGATATCATGGTCAATTTTATTCATTTCCCTATGTATCTAGTTTCTTCTCACATTCAATGGCTTGGGCATGTAGGATCCAGTCGAGTTGTTGTAGTTGTAGGATGATGGAGGTTTCATCATACTACAACTGTAATTGTGTCCCTCGTAGAAATATTTCGGTGTCTAAATTTGAGCTCAAGAATGATCTTGAGCTTGGGTTTTCTTCTCTGAGCTGCTGGAAGGCCTAATTCCCAGAGCAGTCTCATTCACCCTTTCTCCTAATTCTTCCCTCTACTCTCGCTTTAACTCAATTTACTGACTGAAGTTAATGTGGCCCTCACTTCCCTATGCATTTCTTGTCTAGTTCTATGTTGAACGTATTTCATGTTGTTGAGTTTTGGCCATTGAACATCCACATTTAAAACCAACATCCACCTAACACTAATGGGTATCGAGCTTAACTCCCTTGCAATCAGGAGTTGACTTCTGGTGCTAACATTTCTGGCACCATTGTTGAGGACAAATTGAAAATTTTCCCTGGGTAAAATGACAATGAACTTCTGATTCTGAAGGTGCATCAAACATTAGAACCTTTGAATATTGTGCTTGCACCTGGAAACTCCATTGTGGTGACTCCATTGAGGAAACTCCATTGTCTCATCTCCGTTGTTTCAGTGTGACTGCTTCTGGCTACACCTGGTAGCACCCCGGGAGAACACAATGATCAGATATGGTATTTGATGGTGAACAAAGACCAGACACACTCATTATTCATATCATTCACCTAGAAACTCCATGATTAAAGGATCGATTGGAGACTCCACTGGTTCAAAATGGAAAAAATACTGGATCGAAGGTTTGCTCCCTTTAATTTCATTATTGTTCCTAGTTTTCCCAATGTTGTTCCTACTCCATATGAATGGAGTGATTATTTGCCTATATTTAGAGAGCATAAAGAGGACAACCCTGCTCAGAGTATCCATGAGTTTCATGAACTCATGAATCAGTGGGAGATACATCATGAAGATGTATTAATGAATATGTTCATGTTCTCATTAGCAGGAGATGCTCGTTAGTGGTATCACTCCTTACCCCCTGCCAACATCTCCTCCCTGGGATAATTTCATGCAACTTTCAATAGACATTGTCAAACATTTTATTCCTCTGAGTTTATTTGTCATAATTGTTGTGAGGAATATGAGGACAGTGATCAAGATATGGTTGTTTCTATTGAAGACTATGAATATGATCGAGATTATTTGGGTGAGATGGTGGGATCACTTTTTGCAAGAATAGAAAAATTGAAGGCAGATTGTGCTTGCTTCTCTTTTGAAGAAAACACAGAGGATATTCCAGTCCCTGAAATAGATGTTCTGGGCATCCCTACTGATGATGATGGTGTTGGTGATCTCATAGCTGAAGCACCATTATATTCTACCCCTGATGAACCTGTTGTATCAGAATTAAAAGAGAATATTGTTGTGCAATATGATTCTTCTCTTTTCCTTCAAGAGATTTCCCACTATGTGTTTTCATCCCGGATTGAAATGAAGGATCAAGAGATCGCGCATGTTTTGCAAGATGTGGGAGTTATGCACTCACCCAAATTTGATGAGTATTTATATGAAGAGTAGGAAATCCCTATAGCACATTTTGATAGCTTGGGGAGCAAACAACCCATGTATGACAGCTATGAATCAAATTCTGAGATGGATATGTAGGATTTCCAAGGGCATACAACAGAGACTTATCATCTTTTCATTAAAGAAAATTATTATGAGGAAATCATCCATCCTGAGCAGCATGATGAATAGAAGAGATTTCCCATGGGTCCTATTTATGATGATTATGAATCTGACCCTTGGGAGAGCCAAGAAGAAGAACCATAGGAGCAACAGAAGGGGTAGTTTATCTCATGTCCAGAGCCTGTAAGTGAGAAACCATCACCTAAGATTAGTCAAACTGCATCATATTCGCATCCACATGTGCCTACCAGAGATATTCATCCATGTGTGAGTAGCTGTGTATAAAAACAAGTTGCATGTTATAAATTTTCTGGAGTTTGTCGCTTGGCCTATGATTCTGTGAAGGAATACATGGAGTTTTATTTTCTTCATGTTTTGAAGCCTCTCAGCTTTATCCTAACCTCATCATTAGGAGGAAAGATTAAATGTGTAACCTCCCTACTATCACGGTTGCATCATATGTTACTAATCACAGATAGAGTGAAGGAACTTCCAGTTAGGAAGTTACTTGAATGTCTATGGTGGAAATTTCATTTCACCTAGCACTGTGTAAAAATCAATTAGTTTAGGACTGTATATAAATAAGCTCCTTGGAGCACATGTTTTTATTTATTTTTTTCTTTTTTACTAATTGACCTGTATTTTCCAGCAGGATGTTTTGGGCTTGACTCCATAGCCCAATGCATAAGGAGACTAGAATTGTTTGTTCTTGGCAGCTCTCAGGGAGCATTCCATACCCCATGGAGCCTAATGTTATCACATATTGTTTATCATGGGGTTTTTTCCCTAGTAAGTGGGATTCTAGAGAAAAAAAAGACAAATAGGGGGCTAAGAACCCACTTTTACCATTTATCCTAAGTTTTTGTGCCTGGGCACATTGTGATAAGGGGTGCATAGATCTGGGTGGATGATATCTGTGCACTCAGATCTACAGCATAAAATCCATATCAGACCCCTCCCCCATTCTACCTTTAATGGGGGGAGGGGCTCTGAGTTAGTGGTTTTTGAGCATGGGCCCCCCACTAATGTGGTGCCTCCTCGCTAACTCAGACCCCCCCTACACTAAACCACTAACCCCNGAGTAGACCATTTATCTCCCACCCTTACCACCTCCCACTCTCCCGACACCTATGTACCACTCAACCTCCCTCCTCTGTCTGTCACATCTCCCTCTCCTGCTCCCCCTCTCATCTCCTGACACTTGCCTTATCCATCTCGCCTATCACCTATCCTTTACCTAGGTGTCACCTCCCACTCTGTATTCTCCTGCGCCTTTACGTCATCGCCTCTACAGCCTCTCCCCTTGCCTCATCATCTCCATCCAAATATTCTAGCCAGGTCCTTTGAAAAATTCTAACTAAGCAGTAGATGACCAAGGAGAGGCCACCATGTCTCCGAAGTTCCAAGTTTGACTTGGGCCATCTTGATCCCGATGAAGCAATTAAGGAAGAGGGGAGCTGGTTGGAGCATCATCGCCCCCATCAATGGAAGTCATAATGATCTAACCATGAAGGAATACTGTTGTCTCAGGCAATCTGAGATCGTGTGCACAATCTGATAGAGTAGAGCATAGAGGGACTGGCAGAGTAAAGATCACATACGACAGAAGAAGGCGTGTGTAGAGGAGACTGCAGGTGCAGTCTGACTGAGATGACATGACACCATGGAAGCTCGAGCATGCCTTTGTTGTTGTTTACAGAATGTTTGAGTATATATGAGGATTTCTGTGATTTTGTAAAGGGTATTTGGTTGAGCAGATCTCCCAATCTATAATTTTGTTCTGTCAGAGTTGTTCTCTAGTTATGTAATCGACTTGAGACTTTCATGTTAATAGAAGTCAACTTCCTTCTTTCCATTTTGTCTGTAAAAGCTGTTTAAAACACTTGGGCATGGATGATCCAGTCGAGGATTGTTATACTGTTGTAATGGAGGTTTGATTATAGTGGTATCATGGTCAATTTTATTCATTTACCTGTGTATTTGTTTCCTTCTCACATTGAATGTCTTGAGAATGGAGGATCCAATCAAGTTGTTGCAGTTGCAGGATGATGGAGGTTTGATCATACTGGAGATGTAACTATGTCCCTCGTAGACATATTTCAATGTCTGAATTGAGATCAATAATTCTCTTGATCTTGAGTTTTCTTCTCTGAGCTACTGGAAGGCCTGATGCCCAGAGCAGTCTCCTTCACCCTTTATCCTAAGTCTTCCCTCTACTCTCGCTTTAAATCAATTTACTGATTGAAGCTAATGTGGCCCTCACTTCCTTGTGCATTTCCTTTCCATTTCTGTGTTGAACATATTTCATGTTGTTTAGTTTTGGACACCAACCATCAACATTTAAAACCAACATCCACCTAACATTGATGGGTATCGGGCTTACCTCCCTTGCAATCAGGAGGTGACTTCCGGTGCTAACACAAGTGATTTCAAAAGGGCCAGTGTATATAAGATTTTTTGGTAGAATAAATTGAACCTAGGGTATTACAACTACGTGCTAACCCCATGCATCACTCAAGCTCTCACCAATTTATCAACACACAAAAATCCAAAGTATACCATCTCTTTGTTGGACAACTGAGAGGGGGGGGTGAATCAATTGTTACCGTACTTAAATAATTATGCTTATTTTAAACTCTTTACAGAGAAATCAATGAAAATAACAATAATGCAGAAAGGTAAGCAATAGAACATTCGACATCAGTCACACATATGAAATATACAGAGATAGATATTTCCTGAGGAAACCTATAAAGGGTAAAAGCCTCTTCTTCTTGGTATGATAAGTAATCTTTACATTATGTACATTATCATACATATGAGCTCCAACTCATTATGAGGCTACAACCTCTGTTTTGCAAGATTCAACTTATTGAGAGCACCAACTCTCTGTTTTCTCTAGCACCGACTAGAAGGAAGCACCAACTCCCTAAGTGTTCCAGCACCGACTGGATGGAAGCACCTACTTCCACCTATACAAGCACCAACTTGTTTTAGAGCACCAAATATCTGGTTTCTCTAGCATCCAATAGAAGGAAGCACCAACTCCCTGAGTGTTCCAACACCAACTGGATGGAAGCACCAACTTCCAGTCACACAGGCACCAACCTGTATAACAGAGAACAACAAATCTCCCTTGCACCACCCTACCACCCTAGCTTTTCTGGCTGCAACTAGATGGAAGCTACAACTCCCTGTGTTCAAGCACCCACTTGAACCTCTAAGGACACCAATCCTCTGTAGCACCTCCCTACCTCCCTGATTATAAATCTTTTCTACTGAAACTTATTATAGTGATATAATGTTCATCAATGGCTTACCAATCTCATCACTGTTCTACTACACCGCCCTGCTCTGTCTGCCTCACTGTCTTCCTGCACACGTGCCTTTCTCTTTCTATTCTTCTACCTTTTATGCTCTGTGCGCCATGTCCATTCAATGCACCATTCCTCTTCTATGTATTTCAGCTGCTGCACACTGCCTCCTTCTACACACCTGAATCACTCTCAACAACAACCTCCATCTTTTCTCTGTTCTACGTATTTATAATATCTGAGCACCTTCTTCGTCTTCCATGCACAGTGCCTCTGCATGCTCTTCACCGTGCCATGGTTCTACTCATCATGTTGTTCACTGCCACTCCATGTTTTCTCTTCTTCACTCGCTCAAGCCTCAAAAATAAAAACTGCATCTTGCTTCTGTCTATTCCTCATATGTTACTCATCTCGAAGTTTTATCTCACACTGCGCATACTATTGGTCTCACACTGCGCATACTCTAATTTTCCCTTCTTTATAGTTCAACTCATTTTTCATTTAGAACAACCAACCACACACAGTCACTGCCTGTTTCTTTTATACACTACGACCCGTTTAGTTACCCCTCAAATATCCAAGAAAACGCATCACCAACTGAATTGCCAACAGTCCAAGAATCGTGATTCAATTCTGCTAACTGAATCGTAACTGATCAATTACCTGTGAGGTGAAATAGTAACCCTTCTATCAAGTTTCCAATTAACCTACACTGTTGGATTAAATCTGCAAGATTTCGTGTTTATCTCATATGCCCACTAGCTGTGACCGAGTGCTAAACAGAATTTGAATTTCATGATTTCGCATCTCAACATTCCTATGATGAAGGGTCATGACACTCCAAGTCACGATCGCCGAGAATCCTAGATGGAGCTTAGCACCGCTAGCTTCTTCCCCTCATGTGACCACTGGCGGTGACCATAGGTTGCACCAAAAGGCACTTTGTATTTCACGAACTTATGAACTTCATCGAGCCTGATCAATGGTCGAGATCTCCAATGATATGACGTTATATATCTCATCACGATCTCGCATATCATGATTCTTGTGATGAAGGGTCTTGGTGCTCCAAGTCATGATCGCCAAGGCTTTGAGATGGAGGTTAACACTGCTAGCTTCTTCCCCTCACGTGACCACCGGCGGTGACCATAGGCTGCGCCAAAAGGCGTTTCACAATTTCACATATCAGTGTTTCTATCGTGCTCTAATCTATCGCCATGTGCCCCTCTCGGATCAACAATCCAGATCTTATCACGATTTTGCCACTTCATGAGCCTTCTTCATGCCTGATCAACGATCCACAATTCTTGGTGATCTGATGGTCCAGATCTTTTTGTGATCTCGCATATCACGATTCCTGTGATGAAGGGTCTTGATACTCCAAGTTGTGAGCACCGAGATGGAGCTTAGAAATTATCTCCTTCCCTTAATCCTTCGACGATGTGACCTTGACAAATGACTAGTCGCCAATCAAAGGAGCACTTCACTCCTTTGACTTTCCAGTCAATGAAACAATCCTTTGACATGCGTCCTTTGGATCCAACGATCCATGACTGTCCTCAATGGACGGCCAGGATTCCTTCACAGTTTTGGAGAGTTGGATGACTCTTGGTCTTATCCGGCTTGCAGCTTCAACATATCTAACGATTGTTGGTCCTTCGTAATTACTCCAGATCTGATGGCCCAGATATTATCGTGATTTCCTATATCGCGAGTTGGAAGGTTAGAGAAATTCCTTCCTTTGACCTTTCAGTTAGCGAGATGATGATCTGTGACCACGTGTCCTACTCGAAGATGGACGATCCTCCTTCTTTTGGGATTTTGTAAGCCTGCTTCACCTTGCACTTTAAAGAACGTGCAAGTTCTCCTGGATCCAATGACGGTCGGACCCCACACTCAGATCTAATGCCTGAGATTTGTCCTCCATCTGTGCACTCGACCTATCTGAATTCAGATCTGACGGTCATCAGGAATTCTCAATCATATCCAATGATCACTATCACTTATCCTCCTGAGCTTACACATCCTCCTGACTTGGAATAATTTCTAAGTGTCAAAGGCCTCAACCTTTGATCCGTCTAAGAACTTGAGTACACTATCTCTCTTGAGATTTGGCAATGAGTTAACCTTGTCCCTAGTGCACACCTACGCACTGTGTGTGACTCTGTGCTAATCCTCCTGAGCTTATGTTGTTCCTGTTTTTCCATCACTGCACACTCTAATATTTCCATTAATGACAAGCACACTCTGTCTGTAAACATGCAAACAATCTCCCCCTTTGGCATTGATGGCAACCCTGAACGACTGCGCTAATCTGTTTGGACCTCCAACTGTAGCATCTAGTCCAGGCCACTCCTTTTCTCCCCCTTTGACATCAATTTCAAAGAAAACATGCTCCCCCTAAGCTGTTGCAGTATTTTTAGGAGATATCAGATATTAAATCAGGACAAACTCCCCCTGACGGGATGGACTCTCTTATTTAAGGCCTGCAGAATATTTGTATCTAAACTAGAGACTTCTCCTTCTAATTATTGGACCTATTCATCTTCAACTTCCTCTGTATCCTCTATAGAATACTCAATATTGCTCACCTCTCTTACTGGGACTCCTTCATCAACCTTTTCTTGTCATAACTAGATGACTACCCCTGTCACTGTTCTCTCTCTGCTTCTGTCTATTTTCCCCCTTTGTTCCTAAAAGGTTAGCTTTCCTTGACAAGGTCTTTCCTCTTTTTATCTCTACAGGATGTCATGTATATCATTTTGTAAAACAAAATGTTGTTGTTGAAGATGTTTCTATCCTACTAAAACACTGCGTAATTGTAGCTTGTACTTTTCAAACAACCCTTGGATCTCCCCATTGATTATCATCGATATCTATTACTGCAATTTCATTTTTCTTCCATGATGCATACAATCCAAGGATTTTATGACCATATTCAATCACAAGAAAAAACTGCTACAACCACTCTCATACCTGATTTTCTTTTTCAAAGATGATGGACCTGTATCAGGTTTCTTAGGAGTACTGATTTCTTCCTTGTTGTTTCCAATACCAGATTTTTCATTTGGTGATCTCTAACTATCCAAGATCTTATCCAGGGTCATGGAGTTGTTTAAGAACTTGCTTTGGGTGATTGACTTCTCAACCTTCAAAACTTCATCTTCAATCTTATGACATGATTCTTCTTCTACTTCTTCCATGGGATAGATGCTAACTGAACATTCTTTTATTGTATCTGTGTCTTCTTCTTTACTTGTAGGGGAGGATTCAATATCAACATCATTAATTGTCCTTATGCCTTTATTCACCACTTGTCCTAAGTTTACATTTACCTTACACTCTTTGGACATGAACACCTCTTCACTGCCTCTATCACACTTTTGACTTGTACTAAGCAAATTATGTTTCAGACCATCCACAAGCAGAACGTACTGGGCATCTCCTTTGTCATTACTCAAACTCACTATCACTCTATCCTTGATTTTACCTGGTTCATCATTTTCAAGGATCACATTTCCTTTTTTTCTTTTACTTATGGACATAGCTTATCCTTTTCTCCAGTCATGTGCTTGGAACATCTACTATCTATATTCTAGGGGTTCTTTTGTTTTTTAGCCGACAACATTAATCCACACTTATCACTTTCTTTCTTCTTCCAAACCTTGACATTTTCAGCATAGGAATTCAAATCTGATTCATAGTTCTTTAAGCTACAATCAACAACTTTATGTCCATAGTTATGACATATGTAACATTTTGGTTCATTGATTAAAGAGTCATAACGATTGTTATGATTAACCTGTGTCCTTTTCCTAGCCATCAAGTGATTTGCAATTTGTGGAGGTTTTTTACTTGGGTGTCTCATTCGTTGTTGTGGCAGATATCTATACCTTGAATGTCTTTCTTTCTCATATCTAAATTTTAAGGAACAATTTACAACTTTGTGACCAAAGTTAGAATAGAAAAAACAATATCCATAGAAAAATCCTTGGTACCTGGAAAGTGGTTGTCTTCTTTGAGCAGGTCGTTTTCTTCCATGCTAATGATTTCCTTGAGAAGGGAGTGCATTATTTCCTTGTTCTATAGATTCATTTCTGTCACCTTTTTCTTTACTCCTCTTGGGCGGTTGATTATCTTCCTTTGTTTTTGTAGGTTTGTTTTCGTCATTGGTTGTAGATTTGACAAACTTGATGAAGTCTTTGTTGCTTAGATGACCACCACTTGATCCCTCTTCATAACCCAAAACTATTTTCAACTTTGGATTCCTTTGCTGATTCAGAATGGAATCCTTCTGAGGCTTTGATACTTGACAGATTCTGATGATACAAGGCTTGAAACTTCTCCAACTCTTTCCTAGTTTTCACTACTTCTTCCAGAGCTTTACATCTTGCCTTCTTTTATGATAACTGTTGTTTCAAAATGTCCTCAATTTTCTTTGCCTCTTCTAATTCCACTTTTAGGAGGGCAAAGTCTTCATCAGACTATTTACTGTCTTTCTCGAACTGTATCAACAATTGTTTTTGCTTTCTATTCTTAATTCTAAGTTTGTCAATCTCTTCCAGTGCACTGATCAATTCTCCTTCCATATCAACCACAACTTATTCTTCATTAGCCTCACTTCATGTGATTTTATTATCATAATCCTCTTTGGCCATAAGCATGAATTCATTTAGTTTATTTCCAATAGAAGAGTCATTGTCTTCATCATTTGAAGGATCATCATTATTGTCTACACATAAACTTTTCTTTCTATCAAATCTTTTGGATTTATACTTATCTTCACCTTCAAAGTTCTGATCATGTTTCTTGTGTGGACATTTATTTGAAAAGTGACTTATATTACCACAGTTGAAACATTTGAAGGGAAGCTTACCTTGATACTTGCTTGATCCTTTCTTTAGTCTTCTCATGAATTTTTCTTCAATTTCATCAGGCTTAGAATCTTCATTCTTATCTTCTTTAAAAGATGCTTCTCTAGAGGTGATTTTATTTGTAACTATCCTCATTTCATATGCAGTCAACATTCCTAGAAGTTTATCAAAGAGAAAGCCTTTATATCATTAAGTTCTTCTATAGATGAGACCTTTGGGTTGAACCTATCTGGCAGAGATCTCAAAATTTTCTGAACTAAAGAGGGTTCCTCAATTTTTTCACCAAGTGATTTCATTGCATTTACTAGTTCTTCAACTCTCAGAAAATACTTCCCAATGGTTTCATATTATTTCATCTATAGCTTTTCAAACTATACTCTGTAGGTTTGAAGCTTGGCATCTTTTACCTTCTCATTACCTTCATAACTACTAATGCGTTTGTCCCACATTTCTTTGGCAGTTTGAAGATGCATCACCTTTACAAACTCGGCTTATGCAAGTCCATTCAAGATAGCATTCATTCCCTTAGCATTAAATCTAAATTCTAACTTATCATCCTTAGAAGCTAGCACAATAGGATTTATGTATCCAGTCTCTACTACATCCCAAACATCAGCACCTAAGGCCATTAGGTATGTTCTCATTCTAACCTTCTAGAAGGAAAAAATCATTCCATCAAACAAAAGAGGCTTAGTGACTTAATTCCCTTCATGAATTTTCATGTTTAAGCTTACAGATCTACCTTTAGATAAAAGGAACTGACTTTGATACAAAGTGTTGGACAATTAAGAGGGGGGGTGAATCAGTTGTTACCGTTCTTAAATAATTATGCTTATTTTAAACTCTTTACAGAGCACTCAATGCCAATCACAATAATGTAGAAAGGTAAGCAATAGAACATTCGACATCAGTCACACATATGAAATATACAGAGACAGATATTTCCTGAGGAAACCCATAAACGGTAAAAACCTCTTCTTCTTGGTATTATAAGTAATCTTTACATTCTGTACATTATCATACATATGACCTCCAACTCATTGTGATGCTACAACCTCTATTTTGCAGGATACAACTTGTTGAGAGCACCAACTCTTTGTTTTCTCTAGCACTAACTAGAAGGAAGCACCAACTCTCTGAGTGTTCCAGCACTGTCTGGATGGAAGCACCTACTTCCACTTATACAAGCACCAACTTGTTTTAGAGCACCAACTCTCTAGTTTCTCTATCACCCACTAGAAGGAAGAACCAACTCCCTGAGTGTTCCAGCACCAACTAGATGGAAGCACCAAATTCCAGTCACACAGGTACCAACCTGTATAACAGAGAACAACAATTCTCCCTTGCACCACCCTAGCTTTTCTGGCTACAACTAGATGGAAGCTACAACTCCCTGTGTTCAAGCACCCACTTGAACCTTTGAGGACACCAGTCCTCCCTAGAACCTCCCTACCTCCTTGATTATAAATCTTTGGTATTGAAACTTATTACAGTGATATAATGTTCATCAATGGCTTACCAGTCTCATCACTATTCTGCTACACTGCCCTGCTCTGTCTGACTCACTGTCTTCCTGCACACATGCCTTGCTCTTTCTGTTTTTCTACCTTTTATGATATGTGCACCATGTCCATTCAATGCACCATTCCTCTTCTGTGTATTTCAGCTACTACACATTGCCTCCTTCTACATGCCTGAATCACTCTCAACAATATCCTCCATCTTTTCTCTATTCTATGTATTTATACTATCTGAGCACCTTCTTCATCCTCCATGCAAAGTGCCTATGCATTCTCTTCACTGTGCCATGGTTCTTCTCATCGGGTGGTTCACTGCCACTCCACTTTTGCTCTACTTCGCTGACTCAAGCCTCAAAAAGAAAAACTACATCTCACTTTTGTCTATTCCTCATCTGTTACTCATCTCTATGTTTTATCTCACACTGCGCATACTATTGGTCTCACACTGCGCATACTATAATTTTCCCTTCTTTACAGTTCAACTAATTTTTCATTCAGAACAACCAACCACGCATAGTCACTGGGTGTTTCTTTTATACACTACGACCCATTCATTTACCCCTCAAATCTCGAAGAAAATGCATCACCAACTGAATCGCCAATCGTCCAAGAATCATGATTTAGTTCTACTAATTGAACCGTAAGTGATCAATTACTTGTGAGGTGAAATAGTAACCCTTCGATCAAGTTTCCAATTAACCAACATCGTTGGATTAAATCCACATGATTTCACATTTATCTCATATGCCCACTAGCTATGACCGAGCGCTAAACAAAATTTGAATTTCGTGATTTCGCATCTCGACATTCCTGTGATGAAGGGTCTTGACATTCCAAGTCACGATCGTTGAGACTCCAAGATGGAGCTTAACATTGCTAGCTTCTTCACCTCACGTGACCATCGGCGGTGACCAAAGGCTATGCCAAAAGGTGCTTCATATTTCGCAAACTTATGAACTTCATCGAGCCTGATCAATGGTCGAGATATCCAATGATGCGACGGTCCAGATCTCATCACGATTCTAGTGATGAAGGGTCTCGATGCTCGAAGTTGAAATCGTCGAGACTCCGAGATGGAGCTTAACATTGCTAGCTTCTTCCCCTCACGTGACCACCAACGGTGACCACAGGCTACGCCAAAAGGCGTTCCACAATTCACATATCAGTGTTTCTGTCGTGCTCTGATATATCGCCACATGCCCCTCTTATATCAACAATCCATATCTTATCGCGATTTTTCCACTACACAAGCCTTCTTCATGCATGATCAACGGTCCACAATTCTTGGTTATCTAACAGTCGAGATCTTTTCATGATCTCACATATCGTGATTCCTGTGATGAAGGGTATCGATACTCCAAGTTGTGAATGCCAAAATGGAGCTTAGCAATTAGATCCTTCCCTTAAGCCTTCAATGATGTGACCTTGAGAAATGACCAGTCGCCAATCAAATGAGCACTTCACTCCTTTGAATTTCCAGTCAGCGAAATGATCTTTCGACATGTTTCCTCTGGATTCAATGATCCATGACTATCCTCGATTGATAGCCATGATTCCTTCACAGTTTTGGAGAGTTGGATGACTCTTGGTCGTATTTTCCTTGGAGCTTCACCATATCTAATGGTTGTTGGTCCTTCGTAATTACTCCAGATATGACAACCTAGATCTTATTGCGATTTCATATCTCGCGAGTTGGAAGGTTAGAGAACTTCCTTCCTTTGACCTTTCAGTTAGAGAGATGATGATCTGTGACCACGTGTCCTTCCCAAAGATGGAAGGTCCTCCTTCTTTCAGAATTTTGTAAGCTCGCTTCACCTTACACTTTAAAGAATGTGCAGGTTCTCTTGGATCCAATGATGGTCAGACCCCATGCTCGGATCTAATGCCTGAGATCTGTCCTCCATCTGTGCACTTGACCTATCTGAATTCAGATATGATAGTCATCAAGAATTCTCAATGGGATCCAATGATCACTGTCACTTCTCCTCCTGAGCTTACACATCCTCCTGACTTGGAATAATTTCTAAGTGTCAAAGGCCTCGACCTTTGATCCGTCTAAGAACCTGAGTACACTATCTCTCTTGAGCTTTGGCAATGAGTTAACCTCATCCCTAGTGCACACCTAAGCACTGTGTGCGACTCTCTGCTAATCCTCCTGAGCTTACGTTGTTCCTATTTTTCCATCACTGCACACCTTGATCTTGCCATCAATGACAAGCACACTCTACATGTAAACATGCCAACACTCTCTTCTTTCCATCCTACAAAACCCATTAGGATTGTTATGGGTGGGAAATCCCTCCTATGGACTAGCTTTAAGGGTTTTATTATGCATGTAGAAATGACCTAAAGATTCTTACTTTTTACCATCATCCCATGCGTAGACCCCCATTACTCATATGTAAATACAAGGCTCAAGAGATTAAGTTGACATACCTTATTCTTCATTTTTGATGTCGATCCCTTTTCACGCTTGGTCGTTCTTTGACTGCAAATCTCCTCCCAATGCTGACCTGCATTCACTAAAGACAAACAAATAACTCCACATGCATTTGATCTATGAACTAACATGTTAGAGATTTAATCAATCATACAATCAATATTCCAATAATGACAATCTCATATGGCAGGACGGGAAAAGAAATTATTTTATTAACTTCACAATGATACCTTTCAATGATAAAGTCGGCTACTGCTCCTCGATCCTAGTCCTAAGCTCTTCTTCCATTGTCTTCCAACTAATTTTCTCTATAGTTCTCTTTGCACAAGGATGGATAAAGGTTGGGACAAAGGGAATGCTCAATCAAGTATAGTTTCTTTACTATGATTCTCCTCTTTTCAAATGGGACCCCTAACCCTTCTTTTATAGGCTAGAAGAAGCTAGGTATTTGGTTGAGTGACCGACCATGCATGGCCGAAAGGTTTAGTTAACTTACCCAAAGTTGTGTGTTCCATCAACAATTTTCCTTTTTTTGTGCTTTTGTAGGTACATGCGGGTTGTCATTGGTCAGCTAGCATGTACACGCATTCAGTAATGGAGCAGGGCATGTGGCTCCTTATAAAAGGGGTTTTTAAGAAGAGTTGTTCAATAGTGTTTTGGCAAAGAAGGAATCTGAGATGGCCTGATGCTAGGTAAGCATGTCTGGTGAAAATTAGGGTTATAACAAATGCCCCCTAATGTGTGAGGTCAGAAGAGCATCTGATGGCCGAAATACATTAACAATATTCACTGATGTTCCAAACAAGTGAGCGTAGGGACCAGAAATCGAGAGGTGTCATCTGCAAAATAATAATTTTCTCACTGAGGCGGGCATACCCATGCTCAGGATAAAATAAAATCATGGCTACCAATCAAATACACTATAGATCCATGTCATATAACTATATAAAGTGTATCCGCGAGCAATACACAACGGAGCTACATATCAAAATAAAAAAGATATACATGTAGAGTATCCATCTTCTAGAAGATGATAAGGCATGATGGCTGGAGATGAGGTCTTCAGAGCTCGAGTAACAACTTCAAAATATTCAAAACTCAGGTAGGAGTGTAATATGAGTGTATGAATTCACTACCCAGAGGTCTTCGACAGCTCGTCGGTCATGGACTAGAGAATCTTGATTATCAGACTGAAGGCTTCATTGATTTCTAACAAATACTTGATTGAACTTTCGGGATGTCCGGGCATGAGGGCAAGAGACAAACTGCAGAGGGGATGAATCAGACTTGGTAAAAACTTCCCTTGGACAATATCATGACAAATAATGAGACTCAGGCAGCATGGAATTAACATTAGTTTACGAGGCATGAGACACCGCAAACTCTCCATATGTTTGGAAGAATAAAAAAATGGAGGAGGACACAACTCAATGTAGTGGGAATAGATTCCTAAGGTCATATTAAATCTCAGGGTTTGACGAAAAAATAGACAAATGTGATTTATCCAAGGGTGACTCATTATGCTGCCAATAAAAAGAAAATACTTTTCCCTTCCTCTTTTTGTGGTATATTTGATTTTTTTGTCTTTTTTGATAATTTTGGAAAAAGAATAAAAGAATGTTACATTACAAAGGAGGAATTAGTGTCTCAAACATACAAGTTCGAGGCACCAGGACAAGACTGATGTTCAAAGAAAGGACACTCTGGAAAAATCCCTTCTGGGACCAAAGGTGTCATGATGCAGAGGCAAAGTGCTACATGGATTGCGTATAAGGCATGCTTCAAATGGTTCAGTTGAGAGCAACATGGAGCTGAAATTAGACCAAAGATGTAGGTATGCAAACACGGTTAACAAAACACACAATGGTAACATCCTTCGATGTAATTTTAACAAGCCCAGAGAAGGTAAGCTCGACGATTTTTCATATTTAGAGAGTCTAAAAAACGTAAAAGTAGACTCCACTGGGGTACCTTTTTCGAAGGTAGTCTAATTAGTTCGAAAAAGGGGTAAACTAGCACTGACAAGATGTCTATTCAAAACCATTTTAACGAGTGTGATAAAGACAAGATAACTCGGCCATTTTTTTATTTTTAAGGAGTCTGAAAAAATCTTAACTATGGACTCCATCCAGAATGTTCTTTTGGACCATTTTAACGAGTGTGAAAGAATAAGGTCACTCGACAATCTTTTTAATTTTAGGGAGTCTGAAAAGAGCTTAACTATGGACTCTGTGGGGGTTCCTTTTTCTTACATTTAGTCCCTCAGGCCTGAAAAATGGTTAAAATGATACCTGAGGGTACTCTTCTAGAGAACTGGAGTTCCTTAGAGTATACCTTTATTCGTACAGTTGATCGTCCAGACTGAAAAAGGGGTAAACTTCCATCGGACATACATGACTTCAAATTTTAGTTTAACGAGCGTGAAAGGCCACAAGATCACTCGATAGTATTTTCATGTTTAGAGGGTCTGAAAAGGGATTAAAATAAGACTGGTGTAAGGAACGTTCTTCTGGACCAACTTAACGAGTGTGAAGAAACAAGGTCACTCTACAATATTTTCATCTTTAGGGAGCCTAAAAAGGGATTAAAGAAGACTCCAAGGGGGGATACAACTCATGTATGAAACTGGTTCAGGTAGATCCTGCTGCTAGGATCAGACCAGGAGTCTCTTCGATAGTCAACTTGGGAAGTCTCCCAAAAGGGAAGAAAACACAAACCATGGTGTAAGTCCTCCCGTGGTATAGAAACTGTAGTCATGACTTGCCTTATCTGAAGGCAATTCAAAATCTAAGAAATCATGCAAACAAGGGTCGACAGTCCCAATGGGTGAAGTAAACTGACCATACTCCATATGATGATGGAGGTTCTGGCCAGGACTGGCAGAGTCTATCAGCGAAGAGTCATGAGCATGAGGGCTTGAGGATCTACAAACAATGAGATCAGACTCGGAAGGATACTCAAGCCTACTTGGACCAAGAGGGGGAATCGAGGGCTCCCATGCCCCTATTGGATACACCAATGGATCAATTGCTGAGACTAAGTCTTAGGAAGGCCAACATGATTTCACAGGTTCTTTCTCAGAAGCAATTGAACATCGAGGATAATATGCCACATAATTAACTCGTGGCGGGGTAGAGTCTACACGAATGCTAGGAACATATAAAGGGGTAGTCTGAAATAATGCCGAATTAGGATGGTGATTATCATATGCCAGCTAGTCAATAGTGACAATGCTTCCATTGTGAGGGAAATGCATCACTCAGAAGAGCGTAGACACCACATCATTCATAGAATATACATAATCACGCCCGAGAAGCATATTGAAATCTAACGGGCCTTGCACCACTATAATATCAACAAGGACAGTCTTCCCACCTAAATATATAGGTAACTGAGGAAGAACCACCAAATATTCACTAGGACGTCTGTCAAAAGCCAGCAACTCATGTGAATCAAACACAAGCTTGGGAGATCCCAAGACTTTCCAAACCGAGGAGGATAAAATACTTGCAAAGGCTCCCTCATTCACAATACATCAATAAATGTTTGTTGAATTAACTTCAACGCTTATTTGAAAAGGTGTGGTAGAAGGAAGACAAGGTTCAACAAGGTCATTCCAATCAAAGGAAACCATCCTAGGGCTTGGAGGGGGTGTGCTCGAAATGAGCATAATGCCTCCTTGTTCTGAAATTATTGAACCATAAATGATAAAAACATAGTCGGTAGACACGTCACTCCCCAAAAGAAGAGTGGGATCATCCGATGACTGCATCGACATGACCACTTTCACAACCAATGGTTGAATAGGCTGCAGGACTACATGGTCTAAATGCACCTCACCCCACAAAAGAGGAGTGGGATCAGCCGATGACTGCATCAACATGACCACTTTCACAACTAATGGATGCATAGGTTGCGAGACTACATGGTCTAAA
This sequence comes from Picea engelmannii, assembly GCA_009831015.1. NCBI lineage: Eukaryota > Viridiplantae > Streptophyta > Pinopsida > Pinales > Pinaceae > Picea > Picea engelmannii. The sequence continues at coordinate 32,396 of ML779496.1, read as the reverse complement.
GGTACCTCACCTCCCAAAAGAGGAGTGGGATCAACCAATGACTACATCAACATGACTACTTTCTCAGCCAATGGTTGAATAGGTTGAGAGACTACATGGTATAAAGACACCTCACCCCTCAAAAGAGGAGTGGGATCAACTGATGACTACATCGATGTGACCACTTTCTCAACCAATGGATGCATAGGCTAAGAGACTACATGGTCTAAAGGAACCTCACCCCTCAAAAGAGGAGTGGGATCAGCCAATGACTGCATTGGCATGACCACTTTCTCAATCAATGGCTGAATAGGCTTAGAGACTACAAGGTCTAAAGGCACCTCACCCCTCAAAAGAGGAGTGGGATCAGCCAATGACTGCATCAACATGACCACTTTCTCAACCAATGGTTGAATAGACAGTGAGGAAACCTCAAAAGACTCAGAATCAAAAGAGCTTGTAGACAGGGACCACAATCTTTGTACCTCTGGAATGCCAGGGCACAAATGAGTAAGGTGATCTCCCTTGCAAAGCTTAGAAGGGAACTTAGGCTTACATCTTATTCGTCTAGGTTTCTCAACAAAATTAATGCCCCCATCATGACTAGCAATGGTTGGTCACACATCTCCAACATGACTTGTAGAGGTTAGTGATGGGTCGATAACATGACTTGCAGAGGCTGTAGACCTATTACTAGTATGACTAGTAGTGACTGGAATTTTTCCCCCAGCATGACTTAAGAGGGTGAGTGTGTGCCCTCAGCATAACTTGCAGAGGCTAGGTGCTGGTCTTCAACGTGACTTGCAGAGGTTGTCGACCTATCTCCAACATGAATCGCAAAGGTGTTAGCGATATTTCTTGTAACGGGGTGAAAATGCGAAGAAATGGGTTGAAAACCCACTTACCCTAAGTTTGGGATGTAAATGCATCCATGTTTAAATGGAAACCATATCTGGACGGCCAAGATTCGCGCACCCGGATCAAAGACGCACATGGAATTTCGGAGCCCCCCCGCCTTTCTACCTTTAAGCAGAGGGGGGGGGGGTTTGGAATCGAGGGCACACCTCTTC
>ML779496.1:0-31232 GCA_009831015.1 Picea engelmannii | reverse complement strand
GACAGCCGCGATTGAGGCGCCCAGATCAACGACGCACAGACCACCTGGACATCCACTTCCGTTCTGCGTTTGATCAACGTTCCCCCCCCCTTTTTTGTGTCATATTGCCATCTGCTCTCCACCTAACCACACGATCTCCTTTCCCATCTCCTCATCCATTCACCACCTTCCATGTGTCCCGCTCTCTTCCACGTCAACCTCCCATTAAAGTGTGTCCATTATATCTCATCTCCTGCCCCCTTCCCTTATTGTCTTCCGCCAAGTTCCTTCTCCTACAACCTCTCTCACACCCTCATAATTTCGGTGTTACCACTCCCGTTATGCGCCCCATCCTTTTCACTGGCCTCCATGCCTATTCATCAGGCCGCTCAGATAATCCATGTGGCAACGCGAAAGGTCTTCCACGTCTCAAAAGTGTCGAGCTGTCCGGGCCATCCTCAATCCCATGGAAGCAGTTATTGAAGCAGTTGGTGGTGGTTAGACATCGCCTCCGCCATAATGGGAAAGTCCGACGACGAATTAAAGGCACGTCGATTCACCCACGGAGCTGTCAGGAGTCCAATTGTGTCCGCCGTTGGTGCACGATTATTCAAGGATTGCAGGCCCAGGTTGTCAGAAGCCATGCAGACGCAAAGTTTTAATGCAACGTCTCAGTTTTGTTGCTATTGTTGTTTTGAGTATATGTAGGCGTTTTCTCCATTTTTGTATCCATCGATGGTAGAGCGAAGCTCCCGACTGTAAAGTTTTAACAACCATTCTGGTTTCTGGCTTATGCATCTATGTTTGAGATTTCTTGTTTTATGACAAACAATTTTCCTTTTCCATCTGTGTTTCGTCTCATGCCATAGAGTTCATGATCGAATGCTTCGTATGAATTAGTACAGTTATGTTATGATAAATGATTTGTTTTTGCATAACTATTTTCTCTGGTTTCCTGCATTTGGGTATAAGATGATCTTGCCTTTTACTACTTTCTCTCACAGTCTATTAGAAACCTGTTGTTTATAATAGTCCCCTGCATTCTTCTCGTACAAGTCTTCCCTCTGTTCACCCTTATTACAACTCACTGTTTGGAGTTTCTCTAAGACCTCACTCGCCCATGCATGCCTGGCCTAGTTTTAGAGTTGAGACGATATCGTTCTGAGTTCACTTCCATTTGATCACCCTTTTATAAACAAATCGTGACATTAAACTGATGGGTGTCAGGCTCATCTCCTGCAAGCAATCCAGGAGTGACTTCTGACGCTAACAAGAGGTTGGTGATTTCTTCTTCCTATTCTTCCTCTTTCTATTTCATTTAGACTTTCGGTTACTAGTAACTATACTTTCACCAGAGGCGGGAGAAGGAGGAGGAGAAGACTTTGCTGATGAATAAACATCAACAGGGTGCCCATGACTTAAGGTTCTTAACTGAGAAGCGTCAAGAGCATTCGGGACATTTGGAATGGTACCCAACCAAACCGATAGTCCCACATTCAACCCAGGAATGTACAAAGTGGCCATCAAAGGGACACCAACGTTTTTGAAGAAGGAAAAAGCACAAGAATCCCCTTGTGAAGGGGCTCCTTGGTTGGTATCATTGGGAACTTTATCCATGAATATATTATGCACAGGTTTTCCCTTTTCTGGATTGTTCAGGTTCGTAAAAGTCTCACACACTGACTCTGGCAAGCCAGTGGTATCAAAACAACACCTATAAAAGGTGGCTCCACGTTTCTAAGCGGAAGACCAAAACGTCCTCATAACTGGAAAAGTGGGTGGTCTAACACCCTAGGTCAGAGACCCAAATCCATGACTGATTAACTCACTATGGAAAACTAGGGAGCACAGAGCACACACTAAAATTTCCTAAAGGAAAATCAAGCAAATGACTAACTAGTTGGAAGAACAATTACACCAACCAACACTAGAGAAACTTATCGGTGCAAGTGCAACTAAAAAACGGAAGCAACCTCCGGGTATACTCTGAAAAGCGTGGTCCGATGTATGTCCTAGGTATTGTGGTATACCCCCATAGTCACCTGTGTATGTCATTAGTAAGATAGGAAACTAGGTTGCCAGCCCGCGAACAATCACCAGGAGGGTACAGTCGACAGTTGGGTAGACCACAATGAGTAGGGTATCAAGTCCAAAACCTTCCAAGGGTATTGAAAGAAAGTGGTCCGGAAGACAACTAAGGACCTCAAATGGATTTGAGACCCATGAAGCTCCGTGGCAAATGCAATCAACGAAATCCCAAGACAAGCCCTCTATATGTGTTCTCCAATACGATTGGTCCAACTTTGGAGGGGTTATCTCCGCTACCTTTCCACACGTGACCACGTGTTTATCCCCTGTGTTAGAGGGGGGTCCCAGATAACTTTCACGATACTGGATTTCTACACTCCTTAGCACAGACTCGTATGTTTGTTTTATAGCCTTGAAGAGTTTCCTCTCCAACCTAAATCAAGGCTCTAGGCTAATCTAGTTGATGGACCCTACAAACACAAAGTCTAGTAAATTTTAATTAGCGTTCTTTTTACTGTCTTGATTTAATCAAAAGGGTATGGTAGTGCAACTGATAGTGTTAAGACTCTTGCGAAAAATGATGAAACTTATATGAACACTGGCAAAGAATGATTATATATATATATATATATATATATATATATATTTGAAATGCTTTTAAAATTAGAAGAAAACACAACGCTATGTTAACTTCTTTTTATTTTTCAAATAACAATGCAAAGAAAATGCTAGGAAAGAAAGAGATCTAACAAACTAAGTTTTATTTTTTATTTATTTTTATTTTCTTCCAATCAAAGTAGAAATAACAAAATATTCTAAAAGAAACTAATGAATGCATGATTCATGCCCCCCCCCATGAATCGTGCATTCATTGGGTATAGTTTATTTACTATGATTCTCCTCTTTTCAAATGGGACCCCTAACCCTTCTTTTATAGGCTAGAAGAAGCTAGGTATTTGGTCGAGTGACCGGCCATGCATGGTCGAAAGGTTTAGTTAACTTACCCAAAGCTGTGTGTTTCGTCAACAACTTTCCTTTTTTTGTGCTTTTGTAGGTACACACGGGCTGTCTTGGGTCAGCTAGCATGTACACACATTCAATAATGGAGCAGGGCGCATGGGTACTTATAAAAGGGGTTTTAAGAAGAGTTGTTCAATAGTGTTTTGGCAAAGAAGGAATCTGAGATGGCATGATGCCGAGTAAGCATGTCTAGTGCAAATTAGGGTTATAACAAGGATGGACTCCCTTCTCTGCCACATAGTCCCTCGAGTTTTCCACCTCCTTCGAGGGCTCCAATGCATTTGTTCAAGAATATCCATGCTGGGACTCTCATTACTCATAGTTGTGAATAAAATCTAGTACATTCCAATGCATCTCAGGCATGTAGGAACAAATTCATGTCTAGAATACACCAGTCATTACTAGCAACAAGAATGAATTAAGAATGATAATTGAGCAACAATCAATGAAAGAGTGAAAGTGTGAATGGAGAAGAACCCCCAAATAAACCACAAGATGGGTTTATATATTTACATAGAAATCAACAACCACATGGACTTCCCCAAGAATCTCATGTAACCACTTCTCTCAATTAAATAAATTATGGGTAAATAAAATATAATAAAATAATTATCCCCTTAATCCCCCTCTCTCGTGGAATCATAAAACCCTATAAATATTGTCCTTGTTCATCTAGAAACCACCGATATATTTTATTATTAATAATGATCAAACCATTACATTTACTAGGCACATTGGCCTCTTTTAATTGTTTAGTCACTCCGACCTTTCATAAATTAACAAAATAAATTAGTTAATATGGGGAATCAAAACAGGGGTATTACAATACCTATGTTCATTTTGTGCATTCTTAAGCAATTTGCGTATATAGCTTAATCAAGTTCTGGTCCTTCTATTAGTGTCATAAGTCACTCCTGGATTATGGTATGAGTAAGCCTGATACCCATCAGTTTATGTCACGATTTGTTATTAAAAGGGTGATCGACTAGAAGTAAAATCAGTACAATATCATTTTAACTAAAAATCCTGGACTAAGGCTATGCATGAACATGTGAGGTCTTAATTTTAACTTCAGACAGTAAGTTGTAATAAGGGTGAGTAGGAGGAAGACTTCTGGGAGAAAGTGAAAAGGTCTGCTGTGAGCATCAATCTTCCAACAGCCCGAAGAGGAAGAATTTAAACACAAGAACTTCTTGTATTTGTTACACATCAAAATTACTCACTTCAATAGTGTTGTCATTATGAGTGTTGTAAGTGTTGCATCTTGTCTGCAAGTGTTGCAAGTGTCACAAACATCATACTACCATCTTGCCTATGTCATGCCTCTAACGACATCATAAGGACACTTAATACACCTCAAAGGCTAGTTTGAAAGAAGAGAAATCAATTGACAGGGAGTACAAACCTGTTTCCATTGAAAGAACCACTAAAAAATGGATTTTGGAGAGGAGCGCTCCCCTACCCACTATCATGGAGTGTTGGAGCTCCCTGAGCCTCTTTGGGGGAGTGTTTGAGCACCCTGTGCACCCATTTCGGGGAGAGCTACCCTTTTCTAAGCAAGTTTTGGGTTTGTTGAGGCAAATTAGGGAAGAATCCCTCAATTCCTGAAGGTGGTTGGATTAAAATAGATGGTCAAGGCATGATCTTAGGGAAGATCCTCAATTGAAGGAGAGGAATCCTCAACTTATCCCAAAGATATCTCAAGTGGTTGGACCTCTCCAAGGTTATATAAGGAGGCCTTCTCATCGTGAAAGGGAAGATGGAGATTGAGAATTATACCAGAATTATGATCCTATAAGTGGTATGTCATCAAAGCAATCAGTGTATATTACTTGAGCAAAAGGGTTGGACAAGGAGAACTGGAAGAAGCTGGTGCACCTTTATTAAAGGATTGTAAGTACTTTTACTTGTTCTTATCAATATATCAATGCTTGGATTGTTTCTTTCAAACTTATGTTTGTTCCACATGAGTTTGTCTGCGGTATTTGGATCTATATTTGAGCTAATCTTAGTAGAGTAGGAAGTCCATTGTATCTTTTTTTGTTCTACAATACTTATCAGGGAGCTCAGGATTGAAGCTCAGCCTGAACTTTGCAGGGAAAAACGTTATTAATAAGGTACATGTATTTATTCTTCTCCTTCATATGTTATCTTTATCAAATCTAAAAGGATGTCAGTGTCCATGTTAAGAACTTTTCTGTCTTGGCCTTAGGAGTCCAAAGACCAAGAGGGAATCCACTTGTCCGCAGGGGGATTCACCTACAACGAAAATTAGCGACTCCACTGGGGAGGAGCTTTGATTTTTGTTTCCTTTACAAGATATTTTTTTGGCCCTTTTCCCACTCATTTTACCTTCTCCATACTATCTCTTTGATTCTTAGATCTATTTGTTTGGCTCTTGATTTCATCAAAATTAAGTTGACTGACTGAATTTCCTTGATTTTTTGTGTTTCTAGGCATTTTTCTGAGCTTTTGAAGCAAAGAACTCCCCTACACGTGTTATAAGAGAGCCAAAACTCCCTGGTGGTCTTACATAGAGTGTTGGAGTGCTCTGGTACCCCTTACCCCAGAGCGCTACCCCCTTTTTTGTGGGAAATCTTATAGGTTTTTAGTTTCTGAGTTCAGTTTTTGCCTTTTTCACTTGCCCAAGGTGACAGGGTCTTATCATCTTAGTTTATCTTTATATTTTCCTTCAATACTTTGCTTTCTAAGGATTGATCTCTTTTTGTTTGGAATTTTGACATTTTTTCTTCCTTACCTAGAAGTCACTCTTTGTCTTTGCTGATTTAGAGTTAAGTTGTTGCTTTCTTCTCATTTATCTAACTGAGAAGAAGCCTTTGTAAAGAGTTTCAAAGGTCTTTTGTACTTCTCCTTCAAATCTTTGAGGTCATCTTGTCTAAGCTCTTTTTCCTTCCTTTTGAGTTTTTGGTTTTTCTTTCCTGTTTGATCACAACAGGGGTGTGTTTTTGTTTATGTGAAGTTTGCTTCCAGATTGCTTAAATCTCACAACTCTTGAATTCTGATTAGCATAGGAAGCTTTACATCTACTGGTTATCAGTCACATATAAACATTTTAGCATTTCATTGGATTCCTTATTGAGGACTATTGCATGAGGTCATTGCATCTTAGTGTTTGACAGTGAAAGGAAAATCCTTCTCCTTCCCTTAATTAGACAATCATTGAAAGAAAAGATTACTTATCATTTCTTATGCATGTTTTGGGAAATGAGTCATAAAATCATTAGTTTTCACTCTCATACACCTCTAAGTAGAAAACAACCACTAAAATCAACACTTAATTAAAATTTATCAGACTTTTTTACATCTTTGTTAGCAAACCTACATTAGTTTAAGGTGTAGGGCTTTGGAATAGGTTGAAAGGATAACTTTCCAAATCTATCAAACAAACTTAGAATCTTGCGATAGGGAGAGAAAATCCAATTATCATATAGGATTTTTGGGATCCCCCTCTCACACAGGGGTTACGCACAAGGTCACTTTCGGGAGAGTTACAAAGATTATCCCTCCATGGCTCAATCGTTCGTAGTAGTCAGATCGTATTTTGGGGGTCACTTGAAGGTAGACCCATGATTATGTGTGGGAGCCTCTTGATTTGATTTTGGACTTGTTATCCTTCCCATACGTTCCAACTAGACTGTTGACTGTACCCACCCAAGTGCTGACTATGAGTTGGTGACCTTAGTAGACATAATTTTTAGGGTCTCACACAAGGTGACGATGAAGGGAAGTCTCACTGTACCTGGAACAGACGTTGGTCAAACTCACTCGGGCTCCTTGAAGGGTAAATCCACAATTACTGCATGGAATATTGCACCAAGGCATAAGTTCATTAAGTAGGTCGCCAACGTAACTAATCCACCTTCTCTATCCCTGCCCCTTCCTATGTTTATCTCGTGATGTTGGATTTCATCACCAACTAGTGGTTTCATTGTGGGAAGGTTTGTTTGATTGTTTTCTTCTCATATTCATAGCGTGTGTTGTTTGTATTACTTAGTGGACCTTAGGTCAAGTCAGTGTTAATGGCATCAAATCCTGAGAGTACCAATGGAGGGACCCCTTGTCTCGAGGAAACTTTGGTCCTCCGTAAATTGCCACACTGAGTCTTCCAGGACTCACCATCGGATTACCGGTTTGGCTATTCCCCACTCTGGTGATCTCGAATCTTCCCAATGTTTCAACTGCACATAATACTTTAGATGTCAGTAAACCACCCACATATCAACCTCATGTTGACGTTTTTCCTTCTTCACCCACTAAGTCTCCTTCCCTTTCTCCTTCTTCACCTAATGAAATCTCTAAAGAAAGTAGCCAGGTTGATCAGAAGAAGAAGAAATGGAAAGAGAAGAAGAAGAAGAGCCTGAAAAGGACCAAGGATCCAACAACATCAGATGTTGGATCCAAGCAACCAGCTACTATTAATAGTACTAGGAGTGTTGATGAGGTCAACAAGATTAAAATAAAGAATCTAAACCCCAAATTCCCTTGCAGTATTTGTAAGGGTGACCACTTTATGAGGGATTGCCCTGGTATTTCCAAGGTCTTAGAAATGTGGTTCTCATCGGCCTCTTCTAGTCATGCCAGTGATACCCCGTCAACTAGTGACGTTAAGGTTGGTAAGAAGAAGATGACTGTCAAATTTCCTTGTATGTTATGCAAAGGTGATCATTATTCTCACCTTTGTCCTCATATGGACAAGGATTCTTCTCTTTTGGAAAAACTTCAACTTCCAAAAGGTTATCGTAAGATTTCCCCCAACCCATTATTAGTTGATGGACTGGTCAATCCAGTTCCATCCCCGGTCAGTCTGGTTGATTAGTTGGTCAATCTAGTTTCCTCCTCGATTGAACCACAAAACTAAGTCGTTGATCCAGTTCCATTATCGATCAACCCCACTTTTCATCTGGAAAGTGAAACCCAAGTGACTGATCCAATCCTATCATTGGTCAGTCCCACCCTTCATCTGAAGAGTGAAACCAAAGTGGTCGATATGGTTCCGTCGTCGGTCAATCCCACTCCTCCCTTGAAGAGTGCCAAGGTGGTCGATCTGATACCATCATCAGTCAATCCCACTCCTCCTTTGGAGAGTGCCAAAGTGGTTGATCCAGTCCCTTCCTTGGTCAGTCCCACCCTTCATTTGAAGAGTGCCAAAGTGATTGCTTCGGTTACATAATCGGTCCCACTCTTCCTCTGAAGAGTTCCAACATGGTTGATCCGATCCCATCATCGATCGATCCTACTCTCCCTCTAGAGAGTAAACCCGATACTACCCATGTTTTTCTCATTGATACAAAATCTACCATGCTGGGGGCATTCCTCATTCTCCCACGAAACCCCCTCCAAGCAATGAGGCCATCCTTTTTGATTGGGCTATGCTAACTGGACCTCGTCTTCCTTCTCACATTCCTTTTGATATTACAGTACAGGCTTGTGGTCGGGACGTTCCTCAAACACTGATAAATGAAGGTATTCCCATTAGTATTTTGTCCTCTGTTGCTTGGCATGCATTGGGTTGTCCTCAGCTTACACCAGATACATAGAATCTGTTAGCTTTTAAAAGAAGAACCAGTCAACCTTTAGGGACCCTTCCTCAGTTTCCCATAACTTTGGGAGGGAAAACTGTCTTTATTGACATCATGGTAGTCCGAGACCCCTTGGATTTCACTTTACTCCTTGGGTGGGATTATGTTTATGTCATGAAAGCTATTTTGTCCACTCTTTTTTGTGTGATATATTTCCCTCACGATGGAAAAATTGTGACTATTAATCAACTTTCCTTCATTGGTCCTGACTGGATTACCTCCCTGAATGGTTCTTATATGACGATAGTATCTCCCCCATGACATGTCAATTATGTGGCGTTATCTCCCATGACTTCAACTTCATATGATTTGGATCCGATATTTGACATGGTGATCGCTTCGATAGGGCTATTGGAGCCTGATCTCCTTACCCCTGTCGCGGCCCTCGACATGTGTTCCTTCCAGAGTGATTTTCTTCCATCCAGTGAAGATCTCTTGGAAGCCATGACCGAGATTTGTCCCTTGATGTGGTGTCCTTCCAGAGCGGTATTATCTTGGAAGCCATGATCAAGGAGATTCCACGAGCATAGTTTCTCTTCTCTGTAGAAATCTCGTTAAAAAATGAAACATAGGTCACGATCATAGTTTCTTTTCTCTGTAGCAAGCTTGTTAAAAAATGAAACAGAGATCATGAGCATAGTTTTTTCTCTCTGTAGCAAGCTTGTTAAAAAATGAAACAAAATCTTTGAGCATAGTTTTCCTCTCTATAGCAAGCTTGTTAAAAAATTAAACAGTCACCTCTCTTGAACCTTCTTTTCATCCACCCTTATCCTTTTTCTCCATCTAGTAGAGAAATTGGTGACAACCTCAAAGTCGATGAATGAATTGAATCTTGGAGGGCATGTCTCCAGCCTCTGATGATCATTCTGGAGTTAGGAAACTAGCTTTGAGGCTGGGGGAATACCAAGCTTAGTCTTTGATATTTCTCGTGCTTGTAAATACATGAGAATGAAACCGGGTAAAATTTTATCACTTTTTCGGACTCGCATGGATATACAAAAAAGGAACCCCTTGGAGTTGTCTTTAATCTTTTTTCAGATTCTCTAAACATTCAAATATTTTTGAGTGATCTTGCTTCCTTTCCCACTCGTTAAAAGGTTTGAAAGGGCGTCTTTCGAGTGATAATTTATCTCTTTTTCAGCCTCATGAGACTAACATTACGAAAAAAGGAAAACATTGGAGTCATCTTTAAGTTGTTTTCAGACTCTCTAAATATGAAAAACCACCGATTTTACCTTCTTTGGACTCATTAAACAAGCATACATTGAAGGGCCCATACGGGATCGAACCCTTACTTCTTTTAGTTCGTTAAACAAAGGAAGAGGGACTTACCGAAGGTGATTCATTTCGAGCATGTGTTACCCTCCTCAAGCTCGTTAAATTAAAAAGAGGTACTCGTCTATCTGGATGGGGGAAAAATTGAAAGAAGAAAGCCAAGCAGTATTTTTTAGGACATTACCAGTAACCCTTACAGTCTCCCTTGAACACAGTACTTTGTTTTGCACATATTTTAATCCACTAAACCTATGCACTGAGCCAATCCTCTGATTTTCCTTTACTCCTTTGGGTCATCCGATGAAAGTCACTATATCCACTGCATCATCGTGTTTTGGTCCATGTCAAGTTTTTTCTATTGCGCCTCAGTGTTCAAGGGAAGTATCTACCTCGAGAGTCAGCCATCACAAATATCTTGTTTCAATACCCGTGTCATTCCATTCTCATTTGATCTACTAATTTCATCTCTGTGTCAGTTTTGTATCATTGACGGGGGATACATCAAGGCCCTCCCTCGATGAGTCTGTTCCTGTCAAATTCAAGACATTATCTGGAAATTATACTTAGAAGCTAGTTACTACCTTCGGACCTGCATGCCTCAATGGCAGGTCTCCTCGCATCTGACAATGGGTTTACATCATTGAAATCTAATTGGATGATTCCACAAATGTTCAACTTCATCTCATCCATTCACATTTGTTGGAATGTAATAGAGTACCTTGGGAATCATTGACATCAATGGTGATTTCCCTCGTGCTTGTTAACAGTTTACCTCATTGACCTGTAATCAAGTGTTTTTTTCCATGTTCGACATCAGGACATCTATTCACATGGTTAGATTCATACTACATCGGGATCGGTAAGAAGACCCTCGGTTGAGTCATCACTCTTATGTATACTTTTCCCAGGTTGCGAAGGAGTTATTTTGGACTATGACACATATATTGTTACATAGATCCACTTTGTATTGGTCATGTCTATGTCTTGTCATCTCATAGATCCACTGTGTATTCTTCGTGGCTACGATCAGTTCAAGTCATAAGAGTATACATCCACATTGTATCTACAGTGGCTATACCATTTTGTCAATATAATTATGGATCCACGGTATATTTTATGGAGGCCATACCTAAAAAGTCTTTATCACTCAAGCATAGGTATGTCTGCCTTGAGTTTGAAACATGTCATAATATTTATTTGATGGTTGTGTGCATATTTTTATGGCTTCTCTGCATCCATACCCTTGCTCAAAAAATTCTACAAAGTAATTCAATCATCATCTTCTTCTAACTTCTTACTTTGGGGGGCAATCTGTTACACATCAAAATTACACACTTTAATAGTGTCGCAAGTGTCGTGATTATGAGTGTTGTAAGTGTCGCATCTTGTCTGCAAGTGTTGCATATTGACCACAACTATTGCAAGTGTCATAAACATCATGCTACCATATTGCCTATGTCGTGCCCCTAACGACATTATAAGGACACTTAAGGCACCTCAAAGGCTAGTTTGGAAGAAGAGAAATCAGTTGAAAGGGAGTACAAACCTTTTGCCATTGAAAGAACCACTAAAAAATGGATCTTGGAGAGGAGTGCTCCCCTACCCACTGTCAGGGAGTGGTGGCGCTCCCTGAGCCTCTTTGGGGGAGTGTTTGAGTGCCATGTGCAACCTTTTGGGGGAGCACTACCCTTTTCTGAGCAAGTTTTGGGTTTTTTGAGGCAAATCAGGGAAGAATCCCTCAATTCCTAAAGGTGGATGGATTCAAATAGATGGTCAAGGCATGATCTTAGGGGAGATCCTCCACTAAAGGAGAGGAATCCTCAACTTATCCCAAATATCTGTCAAGTAGTTGGACCTCTCCAAGGTTATATAAGGAGGCCTTCTCATGGTGAAAGGGAAGATGGAGATTGAGAATTATACCAGACTTATGATCCTATAAGTGGTATGCCATGAAAGCAATCAATGTATATTAGTTGAGAAAAGGGGTTGGACAAGGAGAATTGGAAGAAGTTGTTGCACCTTCATTAAAGTATTGTAAGTAATTTGACTTGTTCTTATCAGTACATCAATGACTGGCTTGTTTCTTTCAAACTTATGTTTGTTCCACATGAGTTTGTCTGCAGTATATGGATCTATATTTGAGCTAATCTTAGTAGAGTAGGAATTCCATTGTATCCTTTTTTGTTCTACAAGACCTATCAAGGAGCTCAGGATCGAAGCTCAGCCTAGACTTTGCAGGGACAAACGTCATTAATAAGGTACATATCTTTCTTCTTCTCCTTTTTATGTTAGATTGATTAGATATAAAAGGATGTCAGTGTCCATGTTAAGCACTTTTTTGTCTTAGCCTTAGGAGTCTAGAGACCAAGAGGGAATCCACTTGTCAATAGGGGGATTCACCTACAACATTATTTAAATCACAAGAACATTAAAATAATTCATAACAATGTTACCATAAAACATTTATATAACATTATCACAATGCTTCATGTGACTCAGTCAATCATGAAGTCTTTCAACATTAGATGGAAACCAAATGGAATAAGAAGTTGACTGTCATTAATCAAGAAGTTTCACATATAGATACAAAAACAGGGAAAACTAGTGCTTCATCAAAACTTTACAACAGGGAGCTTAGCTCTACCAACGATACCAACAAAAATGGAAAAAATGCCTACATATACTCAGACTGGCTCTGATTATCTGGGACATGATCATGTCATGAGATTAATTCTTGACATTGAGGAGATTATCTATCAGGATGTGCATGCAGATGTTGGGTAGACTACCCATGCAGTATTCTGATGGATGCAATCTTTGTCAGAAAAGACAGTCACATTTGTTCTTTTCTTTTCCCATCCTTCTATTTATGGAAGGAGACAACACTCAAACACCGTCAACTACCTCAATAACTTCTTTCTTGGGATCAGGAAAGGCTCGGTCAACTTTTTACCTGAACTATCATGGAGGCTTCTCATTGGCTTCTGCTACATTGGACTGTTGCTAGGGGACCCAAACAGTGGATGTGGACAAGGATTTGGTGGGGACGAGGATAACATGGGGCACACGATGCAAAGAGGTGAATGAGACGATGGCCAGGCAATGACGATTTAACATGCTCGATGTGGAGATGAAATAGGGAGAGGTCATGTGGATGGATGTGGCAGATGAAAGGCAGTCGGGAAAACAAGAGTGGTAGAACCTGTGGGCTCTGAGGTGTGAACCAGGTGGAGGAGAGACGAGATTGTCTAGGGGGCAGGAGCATGTCTCTAGGACATAGTGACTTGGAGGAGGAAGAACATGTGTCAAAAGATAAGAGGGATGAAGAGCGGGGATATGATGTGGGGGAAAATGTGGGGAAGAACCCTTGGTGGGAGGTGCCAAGTAGGAGCCACAAGGGGGATATGGCCCAAGGTTAGTGGAGGGAAGGTGTGCTGCCGTGGAAGGTGAGAAGGGAACGAGAGATGTGATAAGGAGAGGAGAGAGGTGAAGTAGAGGACACATGTCATCGAGAGGTGAAAGTGGTAAGCGGAAAGGGAAGTGGTAAGAGGTTTAAATGTGTCCACACAAAACCACTTCATTATGGAACCCCCCCCCCCCTTATTAAAGGTAGAATGGAAAGGGGGGTCTAGAATCAATCCTTGGCTGGAGATCCAGGTGCCTCAATCCTAGTCATTCAGAATTATGTTGCACATTCTAGACCCCCCCCATTAAAGGAAGAATGACAAGGGGGGTCTCGAATTTGATCCTTTCCATAGATCTAGGCACACAGATCCTAGCCTCCTAGATCTATGTGCATATTAGCATAATACGCCCATGTGTTGTCTATCGATTGGATGACTGATATGAATTTGACGACAAAAAGGGAGCTACCTCCAGCTCTGGCTCGCTTGATGTGACCTGGCACTAGGACCATGGGCCAGGATCCCGGGGCATCTCATTTCATGTTTTGGGGTTTTGAAACCCAAGGGAGAATCATGTCCTCCCAACTTGTGATCCCCAAAATGCCGACTAGCTGCCACTTGTCCCTGCTAGATCTAACGACCCAGATCATTCTCGTGACTTTGGCCATAAGGGATGAGCCCAAGTGCTAATCCTTGTGCAACTGCATGGCTCTGACTTACTCGATGGCCTTCGATATGATTTTGATGAAAAATCCTCACCGTTGAAAACTAAAATTCCCACCTGCAAGCATTTTAAGCCTGAAACGATACTTTCTGATATTTGTGCTTAGGCGCTCATGGTTGTGGCCTTTGAATAAAATGCATTTGATGGGTCTTTAAGCCCCATTTCATCGCATTTTACAACAAGGGCCCTAATTTGGAGAAAAATTCCCCCTTTACAAGAATTGGTGATAACATTAGGCTCCATGGGGGACGACATGCTCCCTACAGACTATTGATAACTCTTTTGCAGCTTCAGTGCCTTTCTATTGGGCTATGGAGTCCCTTATTAAAACCGAAAAAAAAGAAAAAAAAAATTATCTACAAAATTAGAGGAGTTGTCTAAGGCTCAAACAAAACATTTCTTCAGGAAATTCCCATTCAGATGGCCATTAAAAACTTCCTCGCTCTCCAAATCCTACAACCTGAAAGTATTATTCAAAAACACTTCAGATATTTTGAAGGGCCCAATCCAGAGGGATTCAAACTTACTGTGTTTGCCTCTATCCTTCCTGGGTGCATCCCACTTAAACACCAGATATCCTAGCTTGAATTCCTCTTTTTGGACCTTCTTGTCAAAGGCCTGCCTGATCTTCTATTGATGACTATGAGCTCTATCCATTACCTGTTGTCTAGTCTGTTGCACTTCCACCAGTTGATGAATTCTTCTAACCATATGGTATGGCTCTCCTTCATAATCTTGAAAGAATTTCGCTATAGGTAGAGCCAAATGAGAGGGAAATATAGCTTCTGACCCATAAAAAAGTTTAAAATGGGAGGTGCCTAGGCGCTTCTTTGCTATCACTCGATCAAACCACAGAGCAAATTTGAGTTTTGAGTCCCAGGCCTTCTTATTTTCTTTCAACAATATTTTAATAAGATTGATCAAAATTTTGTTAGAGGACTCTGCCAATCCATTTCCTTGAGGATAATAGGGAGTGGAATGAATCAGTGAAATCTCAAACTGCTCACAGAACCTAACCAGAGGCTCAGACTTGAAAGATGCATCATTATCAGTGATGATTCTGTTGGGGCAGCCAAACCTTTCTATGATATCCTCCAAGAAGATGATGATAAATTTGTGTGAAACACTTCTGGTGGGTATAACTTTTATCCACTTGGTAAAATAGTCCTTTGCAGTCAGGATCCATCTGTGTTGTCTTCTTGAGGGAGGATGAATTTCTCCAATGAAGTCCAACTCCCATTGTTGAAAGGGTTTTGAAGCTACTATAGGATTTAGTGGCAGATATTTTAGCTTCTTCTTTCTTGAGAACCTTTGGCATTTGATGCAGGCTTTGACCTCTCTATAGACATCAGTGAAAAAGGTGGGCTAGTAGTAGCCAACCTTGAGAATTTTGTGGATTGTGGTCTTCCAAAAATGGTATCCCGCACAGAGGCTACTATGGAAATCAAACATAACTCTTTGGGCCTCCTGTGGGTTCAGACATCCCGGAAGCACTCCCAGAGGGTCTTTCCAATATAAAACCTGGTCAATAAGGAAATACCTGACTGCCTTGAGCTTTAAATCTCTTTCCTTGATTTTCCCCATTCCATCAGGAGGTCTTAACGCCTGCAGGAAATATATAACATCTTTATACCAAGTGCATTCTGACAATGGAGGGATGCCTTTAGACAACTCATCTTGTTGAATTTTCGAGCAAGTGTTGATGAAGTTAAACCCCAATGCTTTAAAATTATATTCAACCAACAACTTGGCTAAACCTTTCCCTTTAACCAGCTTGGTGGGATTTATTTCTAGGTCAAACTCAAGGATCTTGGAAATCCACTTGCTTCTTTTCCCATCTATGTTAGGATGAATGATAATGTCCTTCATAGAAGTTGAAGGAACATATGAAATGATTTTTTAATGTAAAACATAGACTCTGCATGCTTTAAGGGCCTTGATTAAGGCATTGGATTTCTTCTCCATGATGTCATATTTGACCTCTGCATCTCTTAATGCCCTGCTGAAAAATGAAATGAGTTGCTCCAGCCCTTCAACATTCTTTTGTAATAAAACAACTGCTACTGTATCAAATGAAGCAAAGGAGAAAATCAAAAAGTCCTTGGAATAATCAGGATTGATCAACATAGGTGCCTCAGTTAATGCTTGTTTGATTTGGTTAAAATATTGTCTGGGCTCAACAATCCATTTTAATTCATTTCCCTTCCTAAGCATGGTAGTGATATGCTTTACTAATTCAACAAAGTTTGAAACGAACCTTCTCATAAAATTAATTTTTCCCAGGAAAGACTAGACCTCTTTTTGGGACCTGGGAAGTGACAGGGTCTGAATTGCCTCTACCCTACTAGGATCAATTCTCACTCCCTCTACTGATACTATATGGCCTAACAACTTCCCATCATTCATAGCAAACAAATATTTCTTGGGTTTTAAGGAAAGGCCAAACCTTTTTCATTTCAAGAAAACCTTCCTCAAGTGACAACAATGCTCTTTATCAGATCTGAAGAAGACAGTGATGTCATCCAGATAGATCACCACAAACTGATCTTTCTCCCCAATGAAGACTATGTCCATGTCTCGTTGAAATGTTGCTCCTTCTTTCATTAATCCAAAAGTAATTTTGGTATACATGAATGTGCCCCAAGGAGTCGTGAAGGCTATTTTTTCTCTATCCTTAGGCATGACTGATATATGATTGTAGCCAGAAAATACATCAATCATGGATATCCTGGATGCACCAGTTACCCTCTGCAATATGTGTTCCATCTTAGGTAGGGAGTAATTTTCCTTTCTTGATCTTCTGTTCAGGTTCCAAAAATCAACACAAAGTCTGATTTCTCCACTCCTCTTTCTTACTGGAACCAGATTAGCACCCCACTCAGAATATCTCAAAGGGACAATGATTTGAGCATCCATCAACTTCTTTACTTATTTCTCCATGACAGGCAGCAACATCAGATTAATATTTCTTATCTTTTTCCTGAATGGATTAGCCTCTTCTTTCAGTGGTATCTTATGCTCAATGAGAACTGTGTCATATGTCTTGAGGTCTTCATAGGTCCAAGCGAACACATTAGAAAATTATTTTAATAACTCATCATACTCGACTCTCTTCTCCCTTGACAGGATTCTTGACAACATGACGAATTTAGGATGCTCCTCTGTGACAATATTTCACTTTGTTACATCAACATCCTCATTTGAAACCTTACCCTTTACTGCCACATCATTCCCATCAAACAATCTTTCTGAAGGAACTAGTCCCTTTGGAATGTGATTGCTAGGCAACTGAACAATATGGCGATTAACAATTTTATTTTAAAATACCTCAGGGTGAGGGTCACCTTCAGGATCAATATCCTGATCAATGTGAAATGTAGAGAACTCATCAACAAACTCAATAAATTTTCTGATCTCAAGATCATCCTCAAATACCTTCCAATGATTGATATTGTCTAGTACAGATGGCCTATATCTTATCTCAACATCATATTTGATTTTAGGTGGTAGAGGGATCCTAAACTAGCTAGCTGAGACAGATAAGGAATCGAACAAAGTATTTTCCTCTCTTGGAATAAAATAAATGTTGAAAGATGATAAGAAATTATAAATTAGGTCCCACACCTCATTTTTGTAATTTCTGAGCTGAGGATGTTTAGCCTGATAAGCATTTCTGACTTGCTGGATTATCAACTCAGCATCTTCGAACACTGCTACCTCTTCAATTCCCATTTATTTTGCAGCCCTTAAACCTAAAACAAAAGCTTCATATTCTACCACATTATGGGTAGTTTCAAACTCTAGCTTGTATGACAGGGATATGGTTTCTTGACAAGGTGAGACAAAAACCACCCTGGCACCAACACCTTCACTAGAAGAGGCTGCGTCGAAGAACATCTTCCACATAGGGGTAGTTGGAGGAAGTATTTCATGATAAGAAATGGGTTTATTTTTTATTTCAAGAGGGATTTCAGGAGTATCCTTGAGCTACAACAAACTAGACCCCAAATCAGTGTCAAGTGCAAAGATAGGATGATTGGTGGGGTTTTCTTCATCACTAATAATATATGCCAGTTGGGATTCCCTGTAAAGTCTTCTATGTTCCCCCCCAAACATGGGAATAGTGGCATATGTGAGGTCCATTTGTAATGTTCATCCAATATTTTTAATCCAAGATCTTGACAATAGCATGCCAAACTTGGGAGGAACATCAGCGACCACAATACCCATGACCACACTCTTCATTGGCAGCTGAAATAAGGACACCACCAGTTCTTTGATGACTCCAAGTCATTGCACTCTCCTTGAATGAAAAGATTACAAATCATGATAGGCCTTTGTTACTTCCAGTCCCAATTCTTCCATGACTATTTTGGGCATGAGGTTATGGGAGGCCCCTGAATCCATCAGGCAGTTGTGCAACACCTTATCATGTATGCTCAGGGAAGTGTAGAAGGGAGGGGATGAATCATCTCTGTCTTCTACCATGGGACCTAGGATGACTGTTGACTTTTCATCTTGGAGATTTACTGAGTCTTTGGTAAGCTGAGGTGGCTAGGATAGCAGTAGTTTAGAGAGGGACCTTTTGAAATCTTCATGTTTGACTAACTCTGAAAGGGGCACAGGAATTCTGATCTTTTGAATTTCATGCTCTAAACTAAAGGAGGAAGGAGGCTTAGAAATTTCCTTTACTTATGGGACAAGCTTTTTGGCTACTGGAGAGGGGTTTTGAACCTTCTTACATCTTCCATTGTCTACTACATATTTAGCAGGCTTCTCTACTCTGGTAGGCTTCTCAGGAACATCAGGGGTCTCTACCTTCTTCTTGGATCTAAGGTTATATTTGTTTTGGATGCTTCTAGCCTTGTCTCCCTTACTCAACTCATTCAATTGACTATCCATGAGAGACTCTTCATATGCTAATTGATTTAAGTGAGGAAAAGAGGAGGTGTCCCCAAGAAATTGTATTTTGGGATCAAGGTCTTCACCCTCTTTTTCTTCATCAACAACCAGATTATTCTGGAGAGGGTTCTGGATTCTCTCATCATCTCTATCTCTATTTATTTGGTCTCTTTGGATAATCTGAGGAGTATGGTTAGGCCTCCTATAGTTACCTCTGTTATCAACATTTTGGGTATTCCTGTAATTTTTCTTTCCTTCTAATTCAACCTTTTCCATCCTAGAAGACAGTGCTTTTAGTAGCTTATTCGTTTCATCTGTTGGAGGGGAGGCAACAGAGGAACTAGAAGTCAGGGTTTCAGACCTACGTTTTCCCTTGTCTCTATCATCTTTCCCCCTAATTTTGTCAGCTGCCAATATATTGGCTCATACTTCAAGGGCTTCATCTTGCATAAGAGCCAAAGATGTTTCTCTTCTTTCTCTCAACATCAAGCAAATGTCAGGGCCAAAGGCATTAGCATAAGTCATTTTGGTAGAGATTTATTTAGGTTTAAGTTTGGTTGGAATCCTTTTATACATTTTATTAAATCTCTTCGAGAAGTCTGAAACAACTTCGCCCTCTTCTCTCTTAAGTGCCCAAAATTCTGTAATATAATAAAGGAGATATTTTTTTATTTTCCTAGTTCCTTAAGAATGAGTCATCTAGAGTAGCAATCCTGTCAATATATCTAGGAGGCAAGTCCTTATACCATTCCTTGGAATCACCATCAAGGCTCTGTACAAAAACCCTCATCCACACATATTCATTCTCGATGGCCTGAATCTCTGCATACCTATAAAAAGATGGAAGGTGTTCGTCTGCAGTCACATCTCCCTCCCCTGTGAACTAGGGCATATACTTAAGGTAGTCTATGATTGGGAGGCCATTCATGGGATGAGGTAATACTAGAGGAGAGTATGTAGCATCCAATATATTATCCATCATGTTCCTAGGAGGATTGGAACCCACCATTTGGATGTGAACTCAAGGAGTAACATGAGGAGATGGAGGATGAACATGGGAGACAGGAACTAAATTTCTGGGAGAAGATGGAAACAATTGAATTCTTGGGAATAAGATTACAGGGCTTGAGGGAACAACGGTTACCCTCTTTGCAGAGGCTACAATAGTAATAGGAGGAGGGGTGGTAAAGATAGGAGTGGGGAAATATTATGAGGTCTTGGGTCTAGGACAAGGTACAACTTCAGGGGATAAAGGAGTGACAAGGATTTCTCCCTCCAATCCCAGACTGGGAGGGGAAAACTCAATAGGAACACTCCCAAAATTTAATGTTCTAGAAAATCTAGCAGAAGGTATGACAGGGAAATAAGAAGAAATCAATGGAGTTTATATAGAAGGAGATGGAAAGTTATCAGAAATACCTAGTTCAATAGTAGAAGCTCCTCATCTGAAGGATTTTCCCTTTTTGATAATATTTTTAGGATCTTCTTTGGGTGTTGATAAAGGAAATTGGGGAGTAGAGCTTGTATGTCTGCCTCTAGAAGCCACGAATGAAATAGTAGGTTCACCCCAGTGGAGTCGTCACAATGGAGTTGCCAGGTGCACAGTAGCAATATTAAAGGGCTCTGATGCCTGATGCACCTTCGGAATAAGAGGATCAATGTCATTCAATCCCAAAGAAAATATTCAACTTAGTCCCTGGAAACGATGCCAGAAATATTAGTGTCAGAAGTCACTCCTAGATTGCGACAAGAGTAAGCTTGATACCCATCAGTTTATGTCACGATTTGTTATAAAAAGGACGATCAGCTGGAAGTAAAATCAATACAATATTTTTTTAACTTAGAAACCTGGACTAAGGCTATGCATGAACAAGTGAGGTATTAATTTTAACTTCAGACAATAAGTTGTAATAAGGGTGAATAGGAGGAAGACTTCTATGAGAAAGTGAAAAGGTTTTTTGTGAGAATAAAGCTTCCAACAACCCGAAGAGGAAGAATTTAAACACAAGAACTTCTTGTATTCAAATCACAAGAACATTACAAGAAATCATAACAACGTTACCATAAAACATTTATATAACACTGTCACAATGCTTCATGTGGATTAGTCAATCATGAACTCTTTCAACATTAGATGGAAACTAGATGGAATAAGAAGCTGACTGTCATTAAACAAGAAGTTTCACATACAGATAGATAACCAGGGAAAACCAATGATTCATCAAAGATTTACAGTAGGGAGTTTATCTCTACCAATGATACCAACAAAAATGGAAAAAATGCCTACATATACTCAGACTGGATCCAATTGTCTGGGACACGATCATGTCATGAGATTAATGCTTGACATTGAGTAGATTCTCTGTCAGGTTTCACATGGAGACGTTGGGTAGACTACCCATGCAGTCTTCTGATGGACGCGATATTTGTTAGAAATGACTAACAATCACCTCTGCTCTTGTATTTTCCCAACCTTCTATTTATGGAAGGAGAAGATGCTCAACCACCGTCAACTACCTCAATAACTGCTTTCTTGGGATCAGGAATGGCTCGATCAACTCTGCACCTGAACTATCATGGTGGCTTTTTGTTGGCTTCTGCTACGTTGGACTGCTGTGAGGGGACCTAGACAGTAGATGTGGACAGGGATTTGGTGGGGACAAGGATAACATGGGGCACATGACACAAAGCGGTGAATGAGGCGATGGCCAGGCAACGACAATTTAACATGCTCAGTGTGGAGATGAGATAGGGAGAGGCCATGTGGATGGATGTGGCAGACGAAAGGAGGCTGGGAAAACATGAGTGGTAGAACCTGTGGGCTCTGAGGTGTGAGCCAGGCGGAGGAGAGATGAGATTGTATAGGGGGGAGGAGCACGTCACTAGGATGGAGTGACTTGGAGGAGGAAGAACGGGTGTCATAATATAAGAGGGGTGAAGAGGGGTGATATGATGCAAGGGAAAAATGAAGGGAATAACCCCTAGCAGGAGGTGACAAGTGGGATCCACAAAGGGGGTGTGGCCAAAGGTTAGTGGACGATAGGTTTTCTGCTATGGAAGGTGAGAAGGGAGTGGGAGCTGTGACAAGGAGAGGAGAGAGATGGAGTGGGGGACACATTTCGACAAGAGGTGAAAGTGGTAAGCAAAAAGGGAAGTGGCAAGAGGTTTAAAGGGGTCCACACAAAAGTGCTTCATTCTGGACCCCCCCCCTTATTAAAGGCAGAATGGAAAGGGGGGTCCATAATCAATCCTTAGCTGCATATCCAGGCACCTCAATCCCATCCTTTTAGAGTTGCACTACACATTTCAACCCCCCCACACACTAAAGGAAGAACGAAGAGGGGGGTCCAGAATTGGATCCTGACCGTAGATCTGGGCGCATAGATCTTGGCCTCCTAGATTTGCGTGCATCTTAGAAAAATATGCCCATGTGTTGTCTATGAATTGAATGACTGAGATGACTTGGACGGAAAAAAGGGTGCTACATCTAGCTCTAACTCACTTTATGTGACCTGGTGCTAGGACCATGGTCCAAGCTCCCAGGGCATTGCATTTTGCATTTCGGGATTTTGAAACCCAAGGGAGAACCATGTCCTCCCAACTTGCGATCCCTGAAATGCTGACTAGTTGCTACCTATCCCTGCAGAATCAGACGACCCAGATCATTCTCATGATTTTGGTCATAAGGGATGAGCCCAGGCGCTAATCCTCGTGCAACTGTGTGGCTCCAACTTACCGGATGACCGTCGATCTGATTCTGATGAAAAATCCTCATTGTTAAAAACCAAAATGCCCACTTGCAATCATTTTAATCCTGAAATGATACTTTTTGAGATTTGTGCTTGGGCGCTCATGGCTGTGGCCTTTGAATAAAACACATTTGATGGGGTTTTAAGCCCCAATTCATCGCATTTTACAACAAGGGCCTGAATTTGGAGAAAAACTCCCCCTTTACAAGAATTGGTGATAACACCTTCTATTGCACACTCCCCTTCAGTTTCTGGTATCTAAAAATTCCTTGGGTCTTCATCCTCTTGGTTTTCTTCAACAACATTATAACAGTGCAAGATCTATTCAACTGTTGTACTAAATCTAGGTGTATTATACATCATGATTTTTTTCGTAAAAATCTTATTCTTGATCACCTACAAGGATGAGTTAATTAATATATTATTATTTTGAAAACTGAACGTTATCTTTAAGTTCTTGGTCAACTCTTCCCAATATCTTGTCCCCCTGTGCACTTCTAGTTCTATGTACCAATTATTTGGAGTAGTGTCCATAGTATTCACAAATAAGTGAGTCCATTCTTGTTTTGGTACTGAATCCAATGTTCATTACACTTAGTAACATGATTTGCTAGAATACTTAATCCACTATACTTCAGCATGCTACTTTCATTCTATGTCCTGAATCTGACTGGTAATAACCTTTTGCACTCCCGCCAGTTTCTTATTCCATCCTTGTGTGTATCCCACCATCTTCCAAAGTTTTCGTTAAGTGAAAAATTCAAAGATAGTAGTATCTATTGACCTAATATATGAAACTCAAACTCTTTTATAAAATAAAATGCATCATTTAATACATCATATATTGGAGGTTCAACTATTTTAGTTCCAATCCATCGTAATGTGCAGGTAATCCTAGCTTATTTTCTTGTCGATACTTCATGTAGTATTTGTTTCCAATTCTCCGTAGATCCTTTTGAGTCTGACATGTATGAAATGATACTCTTCCAACTAAGTACTCCTTCAACTATAGGATTTATATAATTATCCATCTGCACAATCATATTATATAGATTATCAAGTTCTTTTCTCTTGGTTGGTTCTACAAATATACGTCCTTCATTGGGATTGTCAGCACTAAAAGTTACACTTTGACTGCTAAAGTGCAATATCAGTACCCATCAAAATTTTATGAGATAAGTTTTAAAATGTGGTTTCAAATGGATAAAATTCAGTTCATAAATGTCAAAACATAGGAAATTCTAGATGAAATGCATCAACAAAATAGGTCTTGTTTAAATTAAATCATGGTTTTGAGGATTAGTGTGGATAGAAGGAAGACTTAGTAAGATAAATGAAGTTATTCTACCACTAGCATCATGCTTTACCAATAGACAAAGGAGATAAAATATTTAGATACAAGAGCTTCTTGAATCCAAGTTAAAAACTCTAAGAAACTTATAACAATGTCACAATCAAACCTTCATTGTAATACAGTTACAAAACATCATTTGAATCATTCAATGAAAACAAAATTTCAGAGTGAGAGAGAGATAAGATGGCAAGAGAGAAAATTGACTTCCATTAAACAAAATTTCATCAATTATGATACATCAAACCAAAGTAGGCTTTGTTACATTAATATCACCAAAAGAGCCTTTTACATCAACCATTCGAACCTACAAAATGTCTTCTAATGCTTCTTTTATAGCCTATGTAGGGAAAAATAGCATACAATGCGATTTTCATCCTCTAGCATAGGATTATTCCATCTTAAACTGAGGTAATTACACATGTACAAACTGGAAATAACAATCTTCTATTAAAAAGGATAATGTTGGAAACTATCCTAACACTTTAATATTTCAAAATGAGGTGTCATTTGAGTGAATTCTTTTTCTTGCCAGGTATCCTCCAACTTTAAATTGACTCCAAACAATTGTACCATGCTCCCCTAGCCATCTGGTGATTGGTGATCCTCTTGAAACCATCAAAATAGGAGTTTGCAGTGTATCCTATAGCGTTGACTGTATCAGCAAGTTCACAACGGAGTTCGCAGAGAAGTTTGCAAGACTTCACCGTATAAACTAGTTCACAGTGCCAAGCACTATAAATTGTCTTGTAGCTTCCTAATTAGTCTAGTTTAAGCCCCAAATCATGAAAAAAATTTCTCCAGAGTTAGGTATTCCAGTAGAAGCCTCATAATGTGGTGTATGAGTGAAAAACTCAGTTATAAGCAACATAATTCCTCAAAAATATTCAAAAAGAAAGGAGCAATCATTTCTATGAATGGTATTTCTTAAGATATTTCATTCATTAATTTCTGAGCCTGGAACTCCTCATCATGGTAGCTTGGGCCAGCATATAAAAATTCCTTTGGGCTAGTTCTTACTTAAAAGGCTGCAACTCTAGCTTAAGTCGTTTGATCTGAGATTGTAAATCCTTGTTCTGTCTATATAAATTATTAAGCTTCCTATGGAGGTGTTATGGGACTTATCAGTAAATGAAAACATAAACAGATTTGCCTAGATCCACCTAGATCTAGAACAAAACATAACATAATATTACGCTTTCCCTAAGCTCTAACTATTGAGTTTATTAGTTAACAAGAGATAGGAAACATACCATTTAAATGTCACTTATTCTTGTCATCGTCATCCTAGGTCCACTCTGGTGCTCCTATGATATTGAATCTACGAGGGAACACAAGCCAACCAAAGTGAAATCAATCCAATATACTCAACAAGAACTTATGTATGAGATCAAGGAATCATACAATAAAACGATATGAGTTTTATGGGAAAGAAACATATCACTGTATTATATTAAAGTGAAAATGGAGATTACAACTAAAGACTTGATGTTGCAAGGTCCATTCTCGATGACCCTTTTCTCCAACACACAAACTTTCCCCAAGATTGAATGAAGAGAATCCACAATGATCCAGGTGGATATCGGTGGCCACCCACCTTTTCCAACTGGCTCAAAATAGTTTTCTGGCAATTTTAGCAATTTAGTATTTTTAGCAGGTTTTAACTTCCAGGGCCATTTTGAGGGCCTAAATGAATGTTTTTCTAGATAGAGGTTCTAAATGATACCCAAAGGAATAATTTATCTCCCAAAATGAATCTCCTCGACGACACCTTTCGAACAAGCTATTATACGTCTAAAATGGAGATTGTATGCAAAAGTTACGACCTCGGGAAGTTGATGTACTAACTTACCCAAACGGGGCCCACATGACTTTTGGCGCTTCATATACTAGGGTTAGGTTTTTGGATGTCTAGGGTTTTTGGAATTCCTATGTATTGTAAAAAGGCCTTCAGAGCCTCATTGTAATCATCTTATTGCGAATGCGAGTAGTCGTCACATCTCTTCTCAGAGATAAGCTGCCACCATTCTAGCGAGTCTTTCACTTTGTATTTTTACACTCTCTGTACATTTCTTTCATTAATAGAAATTGTGTATTACTATACATTTGTATTTATGGTTGCATCTCTGATATATTTCTATTATATTATTGAATATATACGATATCTGTGTGCATTTCTTTGTTATATCTCCACTCTCATTTTGTGCCAAAAATAATCTGGATTAGTGGTATTAGAGCAGGATGCTCTTGATCATTTTTTCAGTGCATGTTCCTGAGAAGGTCTGAGTATAGCAAGTTGGGTATCGATCTTATCTCTCTTAAATAAAATCGCTCTTGCACACCCAAGAAACCCTCAATGGCGGAAGAAAAAAAAAACGACGGAGTAGACGATCATATCAATCTGTTGCTTGAGCAAGCTCTCACGTGACAGAGGGACGAAATGATGGAGAATTTTTCCCACATCCTTCAACACCTACCGATAGCATTTGGCGCGTCTTCATAAAATGGCCACTTTGGAGGCACCTTTCCTTTCAAGGTACAAGTTAATTTTGATATTCCTGTATTTGAAGGACAAATAGATGTAGAAGCCCTAGAAAAATGGTTAACTCTGCTAGAAGGTTATTTCTCTGTTCACAATTTTTCCAACAAAGAAAATATCACCTTTGCACTCCTTAAAGCTCTCCCTCATGTCAAACATTGGTGGGAAACTTACTGGGAGCAAAGTTCCACAGAGGAGTCTAGAATATATGGGGTCGATACCACTTGGGATTTTTTTGTGGATGCGGTAAAGGAACAGTATTACCCTATTGGAAACTATGAAGACCAGTACATGAGATGGACCACACTGTAGCAAGAGAGGGGCCAATAAGTTTCGGAGTTATCCAATACCTTCCATACCTTGTGCACCAAGCTGGGTATCAAAGACTCCGAGCGACATTTGGTTTTGAAATACCATGGGGATTTACACAGATACATCCAGACTGAAATGGATTTTCTGGAAATCTCATCACTCGGTGCTGCTTATCGATATGCTGTTGAAATTGAGCAGAAATTTAGGCACCAGAACAAACAACAATTTAGGTGTGTAAATCCGCAACAACCAAAGTATGACAAAGATGGCCCTAACAAACAGTCTCCCGAAAACTAGTCCAAGACTCAGGAAAAGAAGGGTCACGGGAAGACAAAGAAGGACACCGAAAAATGGTGCGAGTTCCACAAAATCCCTTGGCACAACACCAATGAATGTCACTCAAAATAGTCATTGGTTGATGAGATCAAATACAAAGAGCTGAACCCTGATTCAGAATCTAATTCTGAAAATAATGGTAAAGGATAGATCATTGACGTGGACCCCACTGCTATTGTCACGACCACAACAATTCAACTAGAAGAAACAATAGATCTTGAAGAGGGGGATCACCTTTTTCATTCACATATGTGGGTGAAGGGGACCCCGCTACATTTTATTGTTGATAACAGAAGCTAGAAGAACCTCATCTCAGTAGAGGTCATCAAATAGTTGGGATTGTCGACAAAACCACACCCGCAACCATACAACATCTGGTGGCTTCACCAAGGATGAGATCTCCATGTCAGCCAACAATGTTGATTATCATACAACATCCAACCCTTTAAGGATGAGGTATTATGTGATGTTGTCCCACTGGATGTTTGTGATGTGCTCTTGGGCCAACCATATATGTGGAGACGCCATGTTGTTTATGAGTCTCGACCCCGTAGTGTCATTTTTACTTTGGGGGGTCATCTCTATAGAATACCAGAGGTAGTTACGACTACTGTTCCACCTAAAAAGTGTCGCAAGGTAGTATCTCATATTGAAAAATTCACCTTCTTCACAATTTGTTCAAAAGGAGAACAAAAGGACACTGCAACCACTACAACCTTGCCCCAAGCACCTTCTATCCAATAGAAGCAGGTCGACAAGGTTGCAACAAAGTGAAAATATTCCTTCTGCACACCATCCTCTCATGTATCTCAACTTGTTGAACAACCTCAACCTCAACAGGTTCGTGACAGACTTCCACAAATTGAGCAACGCAACGTCTCTAGCAAGACAAGCAACTCACCAAGATGTAGATTCAACAAATGCTTTTCCCTCTCCCCCGAGAACTCAATGCAATGGAGACCATTAGTTCCTAAGAAGGGAGGATTGATCCAGGTGGATATCGGTGGCCACCCACCTTTTCCAACTGGCTCAAAATAGTTTTCTATCAATTTTGGCAATTTACTATTTTTAGCAGGTTTTAACTTCCGGGGCCATTTTGAGGGCCTAAATGAAGGTTTTTCGAGATTGAGGTTCTCAATGATATTTTTACTTCCGGGCCATTTTGAGGGCCTAAATGAAGTTTTTTCAAGATTGAGGTTCTCAATGATATCCAAATGCATTATTGAGCCCCTAAAATGAATCTCCTTGATGATACCTTTCCAACGAGCTATTATACGCCTAAAACAAAGATCGTATGCAAAAGTTACGACCCCGAGAAGTTGATGTACTAACTTACCCAAATGGGGCCAACATGAATTTTGGCACCTCATCTCCTAGGGTTAGGTTTTTGGATGTCTAGGGTTTTTGGCATTCCTATTTATTGTAAAAAGGCCTTTAGAGCCTCAATGTAATCATCTTCTTGTGAATGCGAGTAGTCATCACATCGCTTCTCAGAGATAAGTTGCCACCATTCTAGTGAGTCTTTCACTCTATACTTTTACACTCTCTGTACATTTCTTTTATTAATAGAAATTGTGTATTACTATATATCTATGTTTATGGTTCCATACCTGATACATTTTTGTTATATTATTGAATATATGCGATATCTCTGTGCATTTCTTTGTTATATCTCCACTCTCATTTCATGCCAAAAATAATCTGGATCACACAATGAATTGATGAACTAAAATGGAGCCCTTAAGTATGAACTGAAGTAGAGTTCCTCATCCTATTCTTAGCCTTGAATCCATTTCGTGCTTAAACTTTTCCATGAGAGATCCTTCTTTATATAGGGGAAAGAGAGATGGTTGAAGAGATTAGGATGATCCAACTATATTAGAGAAGAGATTAAGATCCAAACCATTCAGATGCCACCTCATATTCTAGAAGATCCCCTTTTAGAACTTTCATGAAACTTGACCTTTTCTTAGTCTTTTGACATTGTCGCACTCTAGCTGTAGAGAAAACTGTGAAGACGTTGTAGGCTCGCTTCAGGGTAGGGGGTGACGATCAGGCATCATTGCACCTTGCATATAGTGCAGCCTATGACAACCTTTCTTCATAAGGTTTTCAAGAAGAAAAAGTTAGTCACTTCCTTCATGGTAAAAGATTCATTTTTGGGAACATGAACACATGTTTGTTAAAGGATCACTGGGGTGACCAAAATAATGTGTAACATAATTCCCCCCAAAGTATGAGACTAGAACTTGTGACAGCCGAAATACTTTGTAGAATGTGTGTGTCGGAAACAAGGAGTGCACCAATTGGGGACCTACAAACAGTCAAGCATCAACATAATAATATACCATTGTCCGAGGTAGGCATTCCCATACTTAGTTTACAAAATGTCAAGTGAGTCATGGCCACTAAATATACACCGTGGATCCATGTCAATGAATTGTCATAGCCACTAGGAATAAACTGTGGATCTATGCATTAAAATGACTCAATATTTGGACATAGCCACCAGACATACACAGTGGATCTATGTGTCAATAAAAATCATAAATAATCCATTGCAACTTGGATTGGAATGATCATATCCAGGGTATTCATTTCCAACATCCCTAAGTACGAATCTAACCATGCGATTATAGGCACTGAATTCGAACATGGTAGAAACCACTTGATTACCAGTCAATGATGAGAACTATTAACAAGTTCAAGGGAAATCACCATTGATGTCAGTGAATCCCAAGGTACTCTAGTACAATCCAAAGAATGTGAATAAAATGAGTTTAATTCAAACACTCGATGGAATCTCCCAATCAAGGGTCAATGATGTGAACCCACTGTTGGAAGCGAAGAGACCTAACCCACTGTTGGAAGCGAAGAGACCTACCATTGAGGCATGCAGGCTCTAAGGTACTAAATGATTTATAAGTCTTGTTGCTATATAATGATTTGAAGTTGATAGGAAAAGACTCATCACAGTAGGGCCTTAATGTATCCCCCATCGACAACATGAAATAAGTAACATATTTGAAGTAGATCAGAGCATGAGGTGATTTGAAACTAACACAGGGAAGGATGACATGGTACAAAATTTATAATTGTAGATGGCCAAATCGATATAAGGCTTATTCAAGTTGACTTCTCTTGAACATATGAACGACACGACAATAGTCTTGGTAGCATTGACTCAAGGAGGACCCGACATATGGACATGTGCATGGTCAAACGAGAGACAAATGGATTTCCCAACCCATACACAATGATGAACCATATAGAGACACATTCCTTTCCCAATTTCCCCCCACCATTTATGGTGAGTCCCTCGGAGTATGTTTAATGAACCCTAATAAGGAGTGGTTTGATCCCGTATGGGTATTTTGATGTTTGTTTAATGAGTCCAAAGAGAGAAAACTCGAGGGTTTTTCATGTTTAGAGAGTCTGAAAATAATTTAAAGATAAATCCATCAGTTCCTTTTTCATAAATCAATTCGATGAAACCAAAAGAGTGATAACCTACCACTCATCAAATGCTTTTCTTCCAATAATTTTATGAGCATGAAAAGAACAAGGTCGCTCGACAATATTTTCCTTTCTATGAAGCGTGAAAAGAGATTAAAATATACTCCATTGGTTTCATTTTTTGTGTTACCATTAGGAGTTCAAAAAAAGGACAAAATACTACTCGATTACATTCTCATGGTTTCACGAGCATGAGAAATAATCAAGGCTTTCTCAGAGTTTTTCTTGAAAAACTCTAAAAGAATATGTACATGTGTACAAATATATAAAAAACAAACCAAAAATGAATCCTTGTTTCAAGAGATCACTCCTAGACTCTTCACCTGCAAATCAAATACTTACAAAGCCGTTAGGACTTTATGTTTTAGGCGAAACATATAAAATAATATAAAATATAAATGAAAAAGTGAAAAACTAATAAAAATGGACAAAACTTCATTTCACTATTCCATTTGTTATTTCACCCAAACTTTGCTCCAAAACCCCCCATTTACGTC
>ML779495.1:856438-869599 GCA_009831015.1 Picea engelmannii | reverse complement strand
TTCGATCTCTCGTTTCCTTCAACCTCAGGAACTCCGATTTCCCGATGTCCGATATGCCGATGAAGCCTTGATCTCTGACACCTGTCCCTCAGATGGACGGTCCCGATCATTGATGTCTCTGCTGACGTCACACATGGTTGACATGTGTTAGGTCCTGCCACGTGTCACTTTGATTCATGACTTTCATGTGTCTGAAGTGTTGAAACTGCCTGACACCTGTCAACCTCTGATTGTGCCACGTGTCCCTGGGTGACGTGGTTCATCGACGTGAGTTGGATCAACGATTCAGATCACATGTTGATCTGACGGTTCAGATTTAGTCGGAATTTCGCATTTTGCAAAATCGGGGTTTTCGTTGCATTGTGTTCTTTGCATTATGAAATCCCGATCCCCGAATCTCTGATGAAGCCTCCTGGCTACCACGCGTCCATACAAATGAATAATCTAGATCACTGCTTGATTTAACGGCTGCGATCAAATCGCGTATCGCGATTTCGGGGTTTTCATTGTCATTGTTCACAAGACTCGTGAAACTCCGAATCGCGATTCTCCGATGAAGCCTCCTGTCTACACGTGGACGGTCACTATCTCTGCTTGAATTAACGGCTGTGATCAAATCGCGACATCGCATATCGGGATTTCGGGGTTTTCGATGTCAAGGAACTTGACATATCCAACTCGCGATCCTCGAAACTCCGATGACTACGCTCCTGGTCCATATGCCCATTATCCTCATGACCGTATCCAAACCTTTACTCCCTTTAAAGACCTTGCAGGTTCTCATTGATCCAACGGTGGTCGGGTCCCTGCGCTCGGATCTGACGGCTGAGACCTGTCCTCCTATCGAGCTTCTCCCGATGGCTCCCGATTGTTGCAACGCGTCCTTCCAAATAGACGGTCCTAATTATGTCGGGATTTCACCTTGGCTTTTCCCGATGGTATATCTCCCTCCCAGCTTCTGTCTGATCTGACGGCCCTCGTTCTTTTGGGTATCCACTTCCAATCTGATGGTGCAGATCACTTCTTCTGCATGCCAAATCCCGCGCTTACCATCTGTGCAGCTTCTCCCGATCCAACAGCTGTCGGGATTTTCGAGTGTGATCCGACGGCTCTCGGTCTCTTTCCTGTGCTCCTTACACATAAAAGAGCGCTATGCCTCCTGAGCTTATTATTTTGTTTGACCAACAATCCTGTGTACATACATGCCATCTTTATTGCTGTACTTGCCATCAATGACAAGTATATGCTACCTGTTAATCATTTCCAACAGTTCCATATCTTAACTGGTATCTGGAAGGATACATGGGTGGGAAGATGTGGTTCTCCGCTATCTGAATCAAATGTGATCAGTTGCATGTCAGCTGAGTCGACAGGCCCCAAGGAAGAAAGAAAGGATTTTCGCTATGATGGACAGGTTTGGAGGACCTCCAAAATATACATGGCTACGAGAGACTGGGATAAGTCATCAACCAGACTATAATTATGAGTATCCCTAGCATGCGGGTTATGCACATTCTGCCGTAAAGGCATATGTGGTATGCGGGGAATGGGTTCCACGTTAGGACGTGGAATAATCAATGGTTGTCCTAGAATAGCCGAAAGTGTGTCTGAGGTGGTTGGGGTAGAGTCGGGAGGCATACCGTATTGGCAGTTGTGGGTTTGTAGAATAATTTCTTCGCTGGCGAGGAGGAAACTGTGATCAACCGAATTCCCGGGTGGAGTGGCACCCAGGTTTGGATATTTACCCATTTGTGGTGGGGTAGGTTTGATCACTTGCTGGGTGTTGATCACACCTTGGTATGGTATGAGTTTTCTCAAAATAGCTAGAGGTGGTGGTTGTAAATACTGTTGGGGGGCCTGCTAAGGGGCAGGTGGTACTGGAGGGCCCTATGAGTTCATGGGTGACCTCATCCGTTGGAGATCAGGAATTTGGGGAAAATTATGAGTATAATGTCCATACTCACCACATATAGCACAAGGGAAGTTAGTCTAAATATTTTTTTTATTCCCTTTTCATGGTTGATTGTTATTGGTGCCCCCTTGGGGGTCTTGGTATTGGTTTCCCCCAGTGGGGTGGTTGTGAGGGTCATTCCCTCCTTGTCCTAGATTGTTATTCTTTCAGTTTTTTCCTCTCTTCTTATGAGTTAGATTGGCCATATTCAACTATTCAAATGTATGAACTTGTTGAATGGGAAAGGATTGAACAAAGTTGACGTCAACATGTGGTTGTCTCGGTGGAGGATTAACTGGTTGGGGAGGACTAGGAAATGGGAAATATGGATTGTTTTTGGATAGGATCCATATGGCGTATAGGAAGTAGAGGTACTTACACTACTGCTAGGGTTATATCCAAGGGTTGGGGGTGGACCTGTATTGGATGGAGGGGGGGGCAACATGATATGGTTGTTGATAAGGGGGAGGAGTATAATAAGGGGGTCCTCCATATACTGGAGGATACTGAGGTGTTCCATACATAGGTGGTTGTTGGAAGTGTGGATTGTGTTGTGTGGTGGTATGAATCAATCCATCCGTGGAGTGAAACATCCCAGGTTTGTCATGGCCGAATGGTACGAGTCTTGGGGTGTCATGTAGTACCATATATAAGTACCCTGATTGAGAATAAATGAGCTCGAACTGTTGAGCCTTGCTAATGGATTCTTCTTCAGACTGGGGGAAGGTGGAGACCACTTCTTTGGCAAGGAGGGAAACAAGTGATTTGAGAAACCAATTGAGACATTGTTGCGAGGTGGCTTCAACTTTGTAGAGACTATGTCGTCGACATCATTCGTGAAAGTGGTCAGCGATGTGCATGGAAGAGGTTTGTTTAAACTCTGAGAGTAGCTCAAGACCATTTTCATGACGAATTGGTAGTTGAAAGAAGGTCAAAAATGATTTGGAAAAGGATTCAAAGGTCACATGGGACCCATATTTTTCTTATAGATACCACTTGGCTGATGGGCCAACGAGTGTGCATTGAAATAGTCTTAATTAGATAGACTTGTCCATAATGCTATTGGAGGAGCACCGCAAATGAAAGGTCATGATATGGTTGGTTAGGTAATCTCCCACTTTTCCTTCAAACATGGGGATGTATGAAGGTAGTTTGGTAGGCATTGCAGGCCATGTGGGGTCGTGTGATATAGGATTATTAGTAAGTTAGTCATATCAGGTATGTTGAGGGAAGCCAAGTATGGCATCTGGGGTTGTGGTGGAAGATTAGTTCTAGCCATGGTGGGAATGTTTTGTGTACTTGACCCCAAAAGAGGGTTTGTTCTAGCCATAGTGTGAGTGTGGTGTGTACCTAACCCATGAGGGGGACTAGGTGGGGTTGTACTTCCTCCTGGGGAAGAAGTGTGCCCCCCGCTTCCTTGTATAGGAAAGTGGGTGGATGGTTGATGTTGGGAAGTGGACCCAAGTATAGTGGAACCAAGAAAAGTGGATCCTAAGATAGTGGAACTCACAGGAGTGTGAGAAGGTGGAGCCGATGAGTTGGAAAGACTAGGAACTCCCCCTAGAATGGGAGGGAGATTTAGCAAGCATATGGAATGACGTAGATTATGTGGGTCCCCTATGATGTTCGACTTAGCAAAGTGGATGTGTGAAAATGGTGATGAGAGAAATTAATGAACAAGAGACTCTATATAACTTGGAACTTCACAATATATCTCACAATCATATGTAATCACAAGAATATCATACATAAATCAATTGATAAATAAGCATACATGTGGGTAGGTGGTTCTTGTCTGCATGGGAGAACAAAGAAAATTAAATTCTTGTGTCCTAAAAAGACGTAACGTCCTTCCTCTAAAATAGCACTGGACCTTCCCATAGCACTCAACAGTGGGGTTTGAAGCCACCAGAAGAGGAACTAGTGAAAGATGAAGTAATCAGTTATAATGAGGGGTAGAGGATGCATATCCTGAAAGAGCTAGCGATATTTCCCAATAGCCACACAAAATTCGATCAAAGTGCAATTGCAGCCCACAATTTCCACCTGGGTATATGTCCTAAAATTCAGTCACTAGGTGCTTCGGTCAAAGTGCGACATTTAGATTTTCGGCCTAAGAAATGTGTCACTGGTTGGATCCTGTCCAAGAGGTGGTTGCCTCAAGGGGGGATGCATAGAACAACCATACCTCAGCCTTCGACCCTTCACAGGTATCTCCCTGCCTTATGGTGTTAGGAACACTTTACTTGGAGGATTTTAAAGTTCCCTAGTTGACAACTTCTACTGTTTTGAAGATGTGAGAACCAGATAATGGGGAGTTATTTGGATGCCTATCCCCAAGATCCTACCTAGACTAAAATATTTCTTTTGGAACCTCCTGTGGAGGAAACTTAGTGAGTTTTTAGAAAAAAATTATATGTGGTTGTTTGAGAGATTGGGGGTGTGAGCCAATCTCGTTGAAATTAAGTGGGAGTGGATAGTTTCGTCAAGAAAAGGGTGGGGTTTTTCGGAATCCCTTTGGAGGAAACTACTTCAACCTCCACATTTCGAGATGAAAACTATGTGAGTGAGTAGTGACTTTGTGTGTGAACAAGTGAAAGTGTGCCAAAATTTTAATAAATTAGGTGTCACCTTGCTGCATGTGGACTTCGTGTGGTCCTTACAAGTCTTGATTACCTAATTAACTAAGTGCCATTGGTACAACCTTGTGGAATTTTAAAGTTCCTAGGAAACTATCATGTGGACATGTGGGTCCTTACTAATCCTTTAACTCCCTATTGTGATCTAATATAAAAAAGCTTCAAAACTATCCTAGATTGTGTACATGTGAGCATGTATGGGCCCGTTACAAAACCTTTAAACTTCCCTAGTGATTTAATCTAAGAAAGTAAACTTCAATCACTATCCTATCTCTGTAGCATGTGGGCATGTATGGGCCCTTACAATTTTAAGATTTGTTTGAAAAATGAACTAAGAGGAGTCTCGAGGGGGCTGTTGTCCTCTGCAACAGATTTTGTCTTTTTTAAGGGAGATTAAATTTTCCCTCAATCTCTTTTTGATTCTCAAGATTTTTTTGGGGCGCGAGAGAAGAGCATACTCAACAATTGATATCCAATTTCTGGTCCCAATGCAAGTTTTATATGTGATGTAGAATGATTCCAACGTAGACTTTAATCAAAGCAAGCCATCCATGTGGAAAAAATGAAAGCAAAAGAGGAAATAATAATTTTAACCCCCTAAGTGCCTACATTTTGACTAATCCCTTCATATGGAGAGGGTATCTAAGTGTGGTGCATGTTACAATCTGCATGGAATCAATTTTGAGAAGGCTATGGGCCTTCAACAGATCAAAAAAACCCTTATAATATCTGATTTTCTGGGAAGATGCGCGGGTCTCAGAGTAGACATAGGTGCATTGGGAACTAATGAGAAGATTAAAAATGACCTTTGGGCACAGTGCGCAGAGGGCGTTGAGAAACATAGAGGGTTTCATGGACGTGCTCAGAAGACATGCCTGTGGGTTATAAAACCTGTGCACTTGTTGTTACACGACCGTGAAAGAAATTTCAGATGAAATTCTCTCAACTCAGCTTTGAATTTATTTTTTTTTAGGTCAGCTTGCGCCAGTTATGGTTCTTGCAAGTTAAAGAAACAAAAGGAAGAGCTAAAATAACCCAAATGGGGGAGGAAATTGTTTCTTTTCCCTAGTGGAGTCATGAATTTGTTGCATCTCTTTTGTCACCTAAATGAGAAAAATAGAGATGCTTACAAGCCTAATTGGGTTAGCTAGGCAATAAAACAGTGAATACAAGAGTTAGAAACATCAAGCATATAATATAAAAAAAATAATAAACTAAGAACAATAAAAGAAACTAAACTAGATTGCATAAGGACATTAGAACAAGAAATAGACAACATTCATGTCACCAATGGAAAGGTTTGTATTAGTGGAAAGAAAACACCAAAGAGAGAGGGAAACTTATGGGCCTCCTCTTCCTCCAAGGGAGGGCTCTTGAACCCCGAAAGATTGAGCTCTTCTTAAAAGTAACAAACTAGAAGGAAATGGTGAAGAAAATCCAAGTCACATTCATTCAAGAGGTGATATAAATGGCTACATGAAATGGTGCTTGTATTCTCTTGATAAGGAAAGAGGATCCTCCAAGAGAATATAGGCAGCATAACAATACAAATGAATTCCTTGAAAATATAGTGCACCCATGGCCTCTTTTTATAGCATAGCTTTGAGGCATTATGCAACCAGTTCTTAGTGTGAACAAGGGGCCCTTTAGGTCTTTGACTAGCCCCCTAGTCAGATTCAGTTGAGATTTGGGTGTCAAATCGACTTGGAAGTTGAACCAGAAGTGGGTGGAAGGCTGACATAGCCCCCTGAACCCGCAGGTAAGAATTTCACATACATAGGATTGTTCTTCTCTTCTTGACCCGAAGAACTCTAAAACACTCTTCTATTTCCCTTTTGGGAAATCTGCACCCACAGTGAAACCTTGTGGGATTCCTCCCTCACACTTTGGGGAATCATACTTTGCGATATCGTGAATCTTGTGGTCGAGCGCTTTCTCACTATGACCCCCCGAATCCCGAACTTCCGAAAAAGTCAACTCCAGCTTTCGGCTTTCGCGAGTTCATGAGTTGCAATGACATGCAACTCTGCTCCACGAACCCTGAAATCCTGATGCTATATCCCACGAAATATCAAAATGTCAGACTCTGACACATTTCTTGGTGTTGGCCCCACAACTAGGCTTTTCATCGTTTTGGGACTTCGCACTTCGCGAGTTCGCAAGTCCTGATGCTAGGCTTTTGGGACTTTGACTCACGAAACTCTGAAATGGTCAACGCGGTTGACTTCTATGTCGATAGTGCGCCACTTGTCCACCCCGCTGACTCCTCTGGCCCCACACTGTCCTTTTAGCTCTTCATGATTTCATGTTTTGCAGTTTCATGAACTTTGATACCAAGTCTTCGGCCTTTCCACTCACGAAATCTCAATAGGCAATTTCTTGAGTGATCCAACGGCTCCTATCTGACTTGGATCTATGGCTCTACTCCTCCTGAGCTTAGAACCTTTTGAAGCACTCGTTGTAACTTCCCTGCTCCTCTGTGAGATCTAACGGCACATGGGACTTCGTGGATTCTCCACAGAGAATTCCGACCGTCTGTCTCTTGCTCTGAGAACATCTGCGCAAACTAAACAAGGTGTCTCTCTCCACGTAATTCATCCTCCTACGGTCCCTCGTTGATACGCCTTCCTTTAAACTTTCAAAGTGCTTGGCCTCTTTCCTTCCTTCGACCCCTTCGAAGGTTCAAATCCTTCTGAGCTTCCCATGACTTCGATTCCTTTAGAAAACTCCTTCTTGCACTCCTTGTGGCAGACCTTCAAACACCTTCAAGTGTTTAACTCCCTTTGACTCTGTGCATTCCTACAACAACAGTCTCTCAACCAATCATCCAGGTCACCAAACCTGAATCTATACTCAGCCTGCACACACCTTACATGGCTCCTGTGCCCAACTGCACTTCCGAGGGAATGAGAACAAAAGATACCTCTCCCAAGCTTTCAGAGACAAACCTTTGAACACTTTGTCGACACACTCCTTGTGGACAATTCAACTGCACTCCTTGTAGGAACTCTTGCTCAGATAGAGAAACAATTGAAACTCATTTCTCTTAATCTCTCTCTCAGATTTCAGGAATTCAACAATAAATCATTCATATGTAGCATAAAATAAATTGCATGACAGAAAGAGTAAAACATTCATGAGCATAACATTCAAAAATGCATACACAGAGAATATATGAACACCATGAGTCTAAATCACGGCTTTCTTATATTAATCCGGAACTTCTGTACATGGAGTCTGCTACACAGCTCTCTGCTTCTCCTCTATGCTCTTAATTGGCATAATCTCATGCTTATCCCGCTCTAATGTTACAATACACAATGAGGGTGTCTATATCATATTTCCCTCTTGTGCTCTAAAACTGTCTAATCTAGAATTGAATTATATCTACCTTCATTAACTACTATAAATGCCTTCTACCTACTAAGGACGAGAGCGGATCACTCAAGGTCCATTTACATTTTAGAAGTGCGCTCCTTCTTAATTATCTCATTTCAGATTGGCGCATTAACTTCAAGACAATTTCAAAATTTGCGATGGGCGCTTGTCCAACTGTCTTTTTCTTCCGCGCTGGCTCGCTTGAGATGCTCCTACATCATACTCCCTAGCTTGAAAATTTTCATGGGCTCCTGTCCATGAGCTTGCGTACGGTGTGTCCATGCCTCTGGATCTCTGCTTCATTCTCCCAGCTGGCATATTCAACTGAATGGCCCTTCCACTTGACCAAACACTCAAAGTATTGCTTTCGCATGGTCTTCTTGCTCACTCTTTTGTCCAGTATGCGCTCCATCTGCGGTTTTTCTGCAACTGGCATCTGCTTTGTCCACTGGACCTATGATTTTTCAATTCCTGTCCCTATTTCCTCAGCTTTATATGGGTACAAATATGATATATTGAATATCGAAGAAATTCTGATCCCATCGGGTAATTCAATCTCGTAAGCATTTGCCCCAAATTTCTTCAAGACCTTACATGGTCTAATTTTATTCATCTTCAACTTATTATATGTTCCTCTTGGGAACCTTTCCTTTCTCAAATGTGCCAGAATCAAATCACCAAACTCAAATTGAAGTTGTCTCCTGTGTTGATCTGCTCTGCGCTTATATTCTTGGCTCGAACTCTGCAAACGTTCCTTCACCTGGTTGTGAAGTTCTTTCATCGCCTCTGCAAAATTTTCTGCACTAGCACTCCTAGTTGCAATCTGTTCTGAATCTCTCAATTCAGAAATTCCTCTCAGCTGCATGCCATAGACAATCTGAAACAGACTCTTCCCTGTTCTTCTGTTAACTAAATCATTATAATAAAATTCTACCTGTGGTAATATGTTGTTCCACTGGCTGTGGTGTTTTGTCACTAGGCTTCTTAGCAAGTCTCCCAGACTTTTGTTCACCACTTTTGTCTATCCATCCATATAAGGATGATAAGATGAGCTAAATGAAAAGTTAGTTCTTGGATTCTTCCATAAGGTCCTCCATAAGTGTCCTATGAACTTGGTGTCTTGATCCTAAACTATGCTCCTTGGTAAACCGTGAATTCGAATAACTTTTTTGAAAAACAGATTCGCAATGTGAGTTGCATCACTGATCTTATGACATGGAATGAAGTGTGCCATCTTGGAAAATCTATCCACCACCACAAATATTGAGTCGAAACCTCTTTGTGTTCTTGGAAACCCCAATATGAAATCCATGCTGACTACATCCCATGGCTTCTCAAGTATGGGCAATGGTTGATAAAATCCTGCATTCTGCTTCCTTCCCTTCGAATGTTGGCAAATCCTGCATCTGTCCATGAATCTCTTGACATCTTCTCGCATTCCCATCCAAAAATATGACTCATTCAACTTTGCGAACGTCTTTTTGTGACCAAAGTGCCTGGCCAATCCTCCACTGTGTTTCTCCTTCAACAAATTCTCTCTCATAGAGCATTTTGGAATACAAAGTTGATTACCTTTAAACAATAATCCTTCCTGGATCATGTATTCTACCCATTGGCTTCTATCCCTGAGAATTGGATTCTCAGCTGCTTCATACGTTCCTTTAAAATCTGGATCATTTCTGTACATGTTCCTGAGATCATCAAAACCCAACGTTTTGATCCTGAACTCCTGCAACATCAAACATTTCCTGCTCAAAGCATCAACAACTTTGTTAGCAGTACCATAAATATGTTTAATCACCAAAGTGAAATTTTGCATATATTCAACCCATTTAACATGTCTCTGATTCAATTTTTCCTATTGAGTCACAAACTGCAATGCATGATTGTCACTGTACAAGACAAACTCCTTCGAGATCAAGTAATGTCTCTATTTCTTCAATGCATGTATAATAGCGTAAAACTCCTTTTCATAAGTGGAGTACTTCACTTTCACTTCATTAAGCTTCTCATTGAAGTATGCTATCGACATGTGCTCTTGACTCAAGAATGCCCCTACTGCAAATCCACTTGCATCACATTTCACTTGAAATGTCTTTTGGAAATCCGACAATACCAAAATTGGTTGTTCCGTAATCTTCCTCTTCAATAGATTAAAACTCTTCTCACCCTCTTCTGTCCAATGAAAATACTTGTGTCTTTTCTTCACTGTATTCATTCATTGGTGCACTAATCCCACTGAATTTTTTGATGAATTTTTGGTAGAAACTAGCCAATCCGTGAAAACTTCTCACCTCAAAGGTATTCTTCGGTGATGGTCAATTCTTGATTACCTCCACCTTATCCGGATACATCCTCAACTCATCTGCAGAAATAACAAATCCCAGATAAATGAGCTATGTTTTCATGAATGAGGATTTCTTCATGTTTATCAACAACTTTTCCTGCTGTAACCTCTGCATCACTGTAGCCAAATGTTTCAAATGCTCTACTACTGTTTTACTGAAAACCAATATGTCCTCCAGATATATGATAAAAAAATTTCCGATGAACTCCCTCAGGACTTCGTTCATCAACCTCATGAAGGTACTCGACGCATTTGTTAAGACAAACAGCATAAAAAACCATTCATACAACCCTTCGTTTGTTTTGAATGATGTCTTCCACTCATCACCTTCTCTCATGCGGATTTGATGATAACCACTTTTCAAATCAATCTTTGAAAAGTATTTTGCTCCACTCAAGAAATCCATCAGATCATCCATCCTTGGTAATGGAAATCCGTACCTAATGGTTATCTTGTTGATCGCCCTTGAGTCAGTACACATCCTCCAGCCTCCTTTTTTCTTCGGACTGAGTACTGTCGGAATAGAACACAGACTCAAGCTTTCCCTGACTGATGCAGGAGCATCACCAACATCAAGCGAGCCAACGCAAAAGTGAAGGACAACTGGACAAGCCAGCACAAATTTTGAAAATACCTTGAAGTTGTTGCGCGATCTTAACTGAGCCATTAGGATGAGGTGCACTTGTATAATGTAAATGGACCTTGAGAGATTCACTCTCTTCTT
This sequence comes from Picea engelmannii, assembly GCA_009831015.1. Classification (NCBI taxonomy): domain Eukaryota; kingdom Viridiplantae; phylum Streptophyta; class Pinopsida; order Pinales; family Pinaceae; genus Picea; species Picea engelmannii. The sequence continues at coordinate 858,560 of ML779495.1, read as the reverse complement.
TAGTAGGTAGAAGGCATTTAAAATAGTTAATGCAAGTAGATAAGATTTTAATTATAGATTAGACTGTTTTAGAGCGCAAGAGGGAAATGGGATATAGACACCCTCCTTATGCATTGTGGTATTATGAAGCATTGGAGCATAGGAGAAGCAGGGAGATGAGTAAGAACACCCATGTATAGACATTTGGATTAAGAGAAGAAATTTATTCAAATTCATGGTTGGTGTTTGTTCTTTGTGTATTGATGCTGAATGATATGCTCATGAATGTTTTCTTCCTATTGTACATTTTCTTTATATGTTGTGTATGTGATTTCATGTTTGAGGTTAAATTATGAAGGGAAGTAGGAAAGAGTTTCAATTGTTTCTCTATCTGAGCCAAGTGTTCCTGCAAGGAGTGCAGTTGATGTGTCCGCAAGGAGTGCATTGATAGAAGGGTTTAGATAGGGTAGCTTTTCTTCTCATTCATCCAGAAGTGCAGTTGGGCACAGGAGTCGTGCAAGGAGTGCGTAGGCCATGTTAACCCTTAGAGTTGTGAATCTGAGTAGAATATTTAGAGACTGTTGCTGTAGGTGTGCGCAGAGTCGAAAGGATTCAGCATTATGAAGTGTCTGAAAGTTGCCACAAGGAGTGTGCACAAGAGTCTTCTTTAAGACTCTGAGTTACAAGAAATCTTAGGAAGGATAAGGCCTTCGAGATTTTCTGAAGGACAATGCAGGCAAGTTGTGACTGGAAGTGTGTAAGAAGCGTTATAAGTTTGCGACACAAGTGGACAAGTTCCGCGGAGGAACACTTGGTCATTCAGAGAAATCGCCAAGGGAGGAAGGACGGACGGTCGAAATTCTCTGAGGTGATTTCATGAAATTTTGTGAGCTGTTAGATCTTGAGGAGGAGCAGGGAGGTTATGGCAGAAGCGTCGAAGGTTCAAAGCTCAAGAGGGGCAGAACCGTAGATCCGAGCCACAAGGGCCATCGGATTTGCTCGTGGATTCTCATATTGGGGTTTCATGGGTTGAAACTCCGTAAACATTGCAACGAGAATTGCGAAATCACGATACGGGATATCCCGATGGTGAATAGAATAGTGTGGGCCAAAAGTATCAGTAAAGTGGATAGGTGGCACACTGTATCGGGGTTTCGTAGCGAGACATCCCAAAACAAGTGCATCAAGATTCGTGATACCGTGAAATCCAAAGTTCCGATAAGGAGGAGTGACGTGAAGGATATAACTCATGCGTGTGTCAGAGTTTCGGCGTATCGGGAATCGGGGGTCAGAAAAACAAGTTGCTCGACATCGTGAGTGCCAAATTCACGATAGGGAAAATCCCAATAGGAAAGGATCAGCATTGATTGTCGTCGGGCTTATGGGATTTGAGAGTCCAACACTTGACCATTGACCTTGTGAAGTCACGAAGTTCGATCTCCCAAGTGTGACAAGGAGATCTCATGGAGAGTTTGTTGTGGGTGCAGATTTCCTGATAGGGAAATAGAGGAACGTCAGATTTCTTCAGTCTGATTGAAAGGAAAGATCCTGTGAGCTAACATGGACCTTCTGACCTGTGGGTTGTGTTGGAAGCATGCGTCGGCACCAAGTGGTATCAGAGCATAGAAAGATTCTTTGCTTTCTGTAGCAGAGAAGGAGAATTCACCATGCCGCCAAGGAGAAGGGACATGAAAACACCTGATCCACCAGAGGATAGGGAAATGCCGAGAAGAAGAGGCAGGCAGCTGACAGATCTAGTCATGGAAAGAGAAATGTGTGATCTACGAGCTAGACTCAAAGACATGGAGACAATGCAAAGACGCACAGTCGGTGCAAGGGATCTTAGTGATTCTGTGCAAGATACCAGATATATAAAATATGCAGAACAGAAACGAAATGCTAGAAATAATAGAATAACAGTGAAATATCCAGCATAATCTTCACAATACACAGAAATGATATACGAAATAGCAACAGAATTAGCACTTGAACAGAAATAACACTTGATTCAGATAGCAATTTTCACAGGCCTCTTCGAGGGGGCAACCTCCAATCGAGCAGCGCTCTGTTACAATAATATCCAAGCTAGGGTTCTCATACCCTCGACTCCTATTTATACTAAAAAGAAGCATCTAGAGGAAGA
>ML779495.1:814606-850593 GCA_009831015.1 Picea engelmannii | reverse complement strand
GAAGATCCTTCTAGAAGCGGAAGCTTCTATTAGGTCTTCTTACATCCGCCTTATTCTATTTTATTGAAAGGTCTTATTAATATTGACCTTTATTACATCCGAATACATTGATATACCTATGTGCGGGTTAGGACCTTAACATTCTAAAAGTGAAGTTGAGGCTGAACGTGAAGAAGAGGTTGTAGCTGAAAATGCATCAAATGAATGTTTGATCAGAGCTATTTCTAGGATGGGTGCAAGAGTGAAGATGGAAATTCCAGTTTATGAGGGAGACTTGGATGCAGAGGAGCTTCTAGACTAGATTAGAGCTCTAGACAAATACTTCGACTATGAAGATGTCGAGGAAGACAAGAAGGTCAAGCATGATGTCACAAGATTGAAGGGACATGCAACATTGTGGTGGGATGAACTACAAGATGACAAACACTGTAAGGGAAAGAAGAAGATCAAAAGCTGGGATAGAATGATCGTGAAGATGAAGGCAAAATTCATCCCCAGGGATTACCAAATTACTCTGTTCAGGAGAATGTAGAACCTGAGACAGAAGCTGATGACAGTGAAGGAATACACTGAGTAATTCTACAAAATAAACATTAGAGCAAGTCATCGGGAGAGCGATGATGAGAAAGTAGCCAGATACATGAATGGCCTGAGATATGATATCCAGGATGAGATGAGCATGTTAACCATCCGAACAGTAGAAGATGCTTATCATATGGCTCTAAAAGCTGAAGAGAAGCTGAGCCGAAAGTAGAATCAGAAAGGCCGAGGTAGAAGTCAGCCTAGAGTCAAATCAGTTTCCCAGGACAAATATCAGAATCCCAAGGAGGATTGGAAGAAACCTCAGACTTGAACTGAGAGAGGTGGAACCTCAAAACAAGGGAAATATGCTGAACAGAGAGGAAAACATACTGAGCATAGAGGAGATTATGCTGGCAACAACACTTTTCCTCGTACTAGAGGTAGACGAAGAGGAAGAGGTGGAGTAATCACGTGATTCACGTGTGGAAAGAATGGGCACAAGTCTTATGAGTGTCTAGATAAGAATAAAGAGAGTGGAGAAGATCACATTGTCGAAGCACAGAGGTGGGATGTTGAGGCAGAATATGTTGAAGGCGGAAGATCGTTGATGATGTGAAAGGTCCTTTTGACACCCGAGAAGGAGGTGGAGAATTCAATCCAAAGGACCAGAATTTTCAGTACTGCTTGCAAAACCAAGGATAGGGTATGCAAGGTCATCGTAGATAGTGGTAACATGGATAATCTCATTTATATAGAGATGGTAGAGAAGATGGAGCTAGAGACGACTGATCATCCAAGCCCATACAGAGTTTCATGGCTACAAAAAGGACATCAGGTAACTGTCACTAAACAATGTTTAGTTGAATTCAAGATAGGAGGATATAATGATAAGATATTGTGTGATGTCATTCCTATGGATGTTTTTCATCTATTGCTGGGTAGACCATGGCAATATGAAAGGAATGTGATTCATGATGGGAGAATGAACACATATACCCTGGAGAAGAATGGGAGGATACACATGTTGCTTCCAATCAAGGATAAGGAGGTGAATCCGAAGGTAAGCAACACTATACTTAAGCATATAGGGGAAGGAACTTCTAACACTGTACTTTTCATGAGTGGGAAGGAACTTCTTACAGAGGTCAATAAGAAGGAGGATCCACAGTTCATTATGGTCAGAAAGCCTAGAATTGTTCTGACTAGCACAAGGGTAGATGATTTATTAGAGGAGATTCAGGAACTATTGAAAGAGTTCGCTAACATAGTAGTGGACAAATTACCTCATTTTTTGCCACCGATCAGAAGTGTGAGTCACCACATTGATCTCATACCAGGAGCCAATTTTCCAAACAAAGTCACATACAAATTGACGCCGCAAGAGAATGAAGAGGTCAAAAGACAAGTCCAAGACTTGATGGACAAAGGTTTGGTCAGAGAAAGCTTGAGTCCATGTTCTGTTCCAACAGTACTCAGTCTAAAGAAAGATGGAGGCTGGAGGATGTGTACTGACTCAAGGGTGATCAATAATATAACCATGAAGTACAGATTTCCATTGCCGAGGATGGATGATCTGATGGATTGCTTGAGTGGAGAAAAATATTTTTCAAAGATTGATTTGAAAATCGATTATCATCAAATCCGCATGAGAGAAGGTGATGAGTAGAAGATAGCATTCAAAACCAACGAAGGGTTGTATGAATGGCTTGTTATTCCATTTGGCTTAAAAAATGACCAAGTAACTTCATGAGGTTGATGAACGAAGTCCTTAGGGAGTTCATTGGGAAATTTGTCATTGTGTATTTGGATGACATACCGGTTTACAGTAAAACAACGATAGAGCATCTGAAGTATTTGGCTACAGTGATGCAGAAACTTCAGCAGGAGAAGCTGTTGATAAACATAAAGAAATCCTCGTTCATGAAGACATAGCTCATTTACTTGGGGTTTTTTATTTCGGCAAATGAGTTAAGGATGGATCCAGATAAGGTGGAGGTAATCAAGAATTGGTCATCACCGAAGAATATTTTCGAGGTGAGAATTTTTCACGGATTGGCTAGTTTCTATCGAAAATTCATCAGGAATTTCAGTGGAATTAGCATAGCAATGATGGATACAGTGAAGAAAAGACACAAATCTTTTCACTGGACAGAGGAAGCTGAAAAGAGTTTTAATCTGTTGAAGAGGAAGATTACGAAACGACCAGTTTTGGTGTTGCTGGATTTCCAGAAGACATTTCAAGTGAAATGCAATGCAAGTGGGTTTGCAATCAGGGAAGTCTTGAGTTAGGAAGACAGGCCAATAGCATACTTCAGCGAGAAGTTGAATGAAGAAAAAGTGAAATACTCCACTTACGATAAGGAGTTCTATGTTATTGTTCAAGCATTGAAGAAGTGTACGCATTACTTGATCCCGAAAGAGTTTGTCTTGTATAGTGACAACCATGCATTGCAGTTTGTGACTCAACATGAAAAGTTGAATCAGAGACATGTCAAATGGGTTGAGTATATGCAGAACTTCATGTTTGTGATTAAACATATTTCGGTTACTGCTAACAAAGTGGATGATGCTTTGAGCATGAAGTGTTTGTTGTTGCAGAAGTTCAGAGTCAAAACGTTAGGTTTTGATGATCTCAGGGACACGCACGCTGATGATCCATATTTTAAGGAGGCGTATGAAGCAGCTGAGAATCCAATTCTCAGAGATAGAAGCCAATGGATAGACTACATGATCCAGGAAGGATTACTATTCAGGGGCAATCGACTGTGTATTCTGAAATGCTCCATGAGGGAGAATTTGCTAAAGGAGAAACACAATGGAGGATTGGTAGGGCACTTTGGTCATGAAAAGACGTTCGCAAAGCTGAATGAGTCATATTTTTGGCCGGGAATGCGAGCGGATGTTAAGAGATTCGTGGATAGATGTAGGATTTGCTAGCATTTGAAGGGAAGGAAGAAGAATGCGGGGTTCTATCAACCATTTCCCATACCAGAGAGGTCGTGGGATGCAATTAGCATGGATTTTGTATTGGGGTTGCCAAGAAAACAAAGAGGGTGTGATTCAATCTTTGTGGTGGTGGATAGATTTTCCAAGATGGCACACTTCATTCCATGTCAGAAGACCAGTGACACAACTCACATTGCGAATCTAGTTTTCAAAGAGGTCATTCGACTTCATGGTTTGCCAAGAAGTATAGTTTCAGATCGAGATACGAAATTCATAGGGAATTTTTGGAGGACCTTATGGAAAAAGCTGGGAACTAACTTGTTGTTTAGTTCTACTTATCATCCTTAAAAGGATGGACAGACAGAAGTGGTGAACAGAAGTCTGGGAGACTTACTGAGAAGCTTGGTGACATAACACCATAGCCAGTGGGACAACATATTACCACAAACAGAGTTTTCTTATAATGACTTAGTTAACAGGAGCACAGGGTAGCATCCATTTCAGGTTGTCTATGGCATGCAGCCGAGAGGAATTTCTGAACTGAGAGATTCAGAACAGACTGCAACTAGGAGCACCAGTGCAGAAAATTTTGCAAAGGTGATGAAGGAACTTCACAGCCAGGTGAAGGAGGGACTACTGAATTCAAGCCAGGAGTATAAGCGTAGAACCAATCAGCATAAAAGACAACTTCAGTTTGAGGTTGGTGACTTGATTCTGACACATTTGAGGAAAGAAAGGTTCCCGAGAGGAGCATATAATAAGGTGAAGATGAAGAAAATTGGGCCATGTAGGGTCTTGAAGAAATTTGGGGCGAATGCTTATGAGATTTAATTACCCGATGGGATCGGAATTTCTCCGATATTCAATATCTCGGATTTGTACCCATATAAAGCAGAGGAAGTGGAAACTGGAAATGAGCAGCTAGTGATCCAGTGGATGAAGCAGATGCCAGTTGTAGATAAGCCATAGATGGAGCACATACTGGACAAGAGAGTGAGGAAGAGGACCAGGCAAAAGAAATACTTTGAGTATCTGTTCAAATGGAAGAACCATCTAGTTGAAGATGCCAGCTGGGAGAATGAAGCAGAGATACAGAGGCATGGACAGACCATGCACGAGCTCATGGACAGGAGCCCATGAAAATTTCAAGAAAGGGAGTATGAGGCAGGAGCATCGCCAACGTCAAGCGAGCCAGTGCATAAGTGAAGGACAGTTGGACAAGCCAACACAAATTTTGAAAATACCTTGAAGTTGTTGCGCGATCTTAAATGATCCATTAGGATGAGGCACACTTGTATAATGTAAACAGACCTTGATTGATTCTCTCTCGTCCTTAGTAGGTAGAAGGCATTTAAAATAGTTAATGCAAGTAGATATGATTTTAATTCTAGATTAGACTGTTTTAGAGCGCAAGAGAGAAGTGGGATATAGACACCCTCCTTGTGCATTGTGGTATTATGAAGCATTGGAGCATAGGAGAAGTAGGGAGCTAAGTAAGAACACCCATGTACAGACATTTGGATTAATAGAAGAAATTTATTCAAATTCATGGTTGGTGTTTGTTCTCTGTGTATTGATGCTGAATGATATGCTCATGAATTTTTTCTTCTTGTTGTACATTTTCTTTATATGCTATGTATGTGATTTCATGTTTGAGGTTGAAGTCTGAAGGGAAGTAGGAATGAGTTTCAATTGTTTCTCTATCTGAGCCAAGGGTTCCTGCAAGGAGTGCAGTTGAAGTGTTCGCAAGGAGTGCATTGACAGAAGGGTTCAAATAGGGTAGCTTTTGTTCTCATTCATCCAGAAGTGCAGCTGGGCACATGAGCCGTGCAAGGAGTGCACAGTCCAAGTTATCCCTTAGAGTTGTGAATCTAAGAAGAATATTTAGAGACTGTTACTGTAGGTGTGCGCAAGAGTCTTCTTTAAGACTCAGAGTTACAAGAAAGCTCAGGAAGGATAAGGCCTTCGAGATTTGCTAAAGGACAATGCAGGGAAGTTGTGACTGGAAGTGTGTAAGAAGTGTCATAAGTTTGCAACATAGGTGGACAAGTTCTGCAGAGGAACACTTGGTCATTCGGAGAAATCTCCAAGGGAGGAAGGACGGACGGTCGAAATTCTCTGAGCTGATTTCGTGAAATTCTGTGAGCCGTCAGATCTCGAGGAGGAGCAGGGAGGTTATGGTAGAAGCGTCAAAGGTTCAAAGCTCAGGAGGGGTAGGACTGTAGATCCGATCCACAAGGGTTGTCGGATCTGCTCGTGGATTCTCATATCGAGGTTTCATGGGTTGAAACTCCGTAAACATTGCAACGAGAATTGTGAAATCGAGATACACGATATTCCGACGGTGAATAGAATAGTGTGGGCCACAAGGGTTAGTAAAGTGGACATGTGGCACACTGTATCGGGGTTTTGTAGCGAGAAGTCTCGAAACAAGTGCATCAGGATTCGTGATACCGCGAAATCCAAAGTGTCGATAAGGAGGAGTGATGTGAAGGATCTAACTCGCATGTGTGTCGGAGTTTCGATGTATAGGGAATCGGGGGTCAGAAAAACGAGTTGCTCGACATCGCTAGTGCCGAATTTGCGATAGGGAAAATCCCAATAGGAAAGGATCAACGTTGACTGTCATCGGGCTTCAGGGATTCGAGAGTCCAACACTCAACCATTGACCTCATGAAGTCGCGAAGTCCGATCTCCCAAGTGTGACAAGGAGATCCCGTGGAGAGTTTGTTGTGGGTGCAAATTTCCCGATAGGGAAATAGAGGAACGTCAGAGTTCTTCGAGTTGATTGAAAGGAAAGATCATGTGAGCTGATGTGGACCTTCCAACCTGTGGGTTGTGTTGGAAGCGTGCATCGGCACCACTGACCAATCCTTTGTCCAACAAATCCTAGACTTGTCTTTTGACTTCTTCATTCTCTTGTGGCGTCAATCTGTACGCAACTTTATTTGGCAAACTGGCTCTTGGTATGAGATCAATATGATGACTCACACTTCTGATTGGTGGCAACGAATGAGGTAGTTCGTCCACTACTATGTCAGCGAACTCTTCCAAGAGTTCCTGAACTTTTTCTGGTAAATCATCTACTCTTGTGCTGGTCAAAAAAATCTTTGGTTTTTTGACCACAATGAACTGCGATTCTTCCTTCTTCTTGACCTTTGTAAGAAGTTCCTTCCCACTCATGAGAAGTACAGTATTTCTTACTTCCTGTTTTACCTCCTTATCCTTTATTGGAAGCAACATGTGAGTTCTCCCATTCTTCTCTAGGGTGTATGTGTTCATTCTCCCCTCATGAATGACATTCCTGTCATATTTCCATGGTCTACCCAACAATAGATGACAAACATCCATAGGAATAACATCACAGAGTATCTTATCATTATATCCTCCTATCTTAAATTCAACTAAACATTGTTTAGTGACAGTTACCTGATGTCCTTTTTGTAGCCACGAAACTCTGTATGGGCTTGGATGATCAATTGTCTCCAGCTCTAGCTTTTCTACCATCTCTGTAGAAACAAGATTATATGTGCTACCACTGTCCACAATGACCTTGCATACCCTATCCTTGGTCTTGCAAGCAGTCCGAAAAAGTCTGGTTCTTTGGACTAAACTCTCCACCTCCTTCTCTGGTGTCAAAAGAAATTTTCGCATCATCAATGATCTTCCACCTTCAACGTCTTCTGTCTCAACATCTCACCTCTGTGCTTCGGCGATGTGAGTCTTTCCACTGTCTATCTTTTTATCTGGACACTCATAAGACTTGTGCCCATTCTTTCCACATGTGAAGCATGTTATTACTCCACCTCTTCCTCTTCCTCTACCTCTAGTATGAGGAAAAGTATTATTGTCAACATAATCTCCTCTCTGCTCAGTATGTTTCCCTCTTTGTTCAGCATATTGCCTTCGTTGTGAGCTTCCACCTCTCTTAGTTTGAGTCTAAGGTTTCTTCCAGTCCTCCTTGGGCTTTTGATATTTATCTTGGGAAACTAATTTGCCTTTGGGCTGACTTCTGCCTCGACCTCTCTGACCTTTCTTTCGGCTCATCTTCTCTTTCACTTTTAGAGCCATCTGATAAGCATCTTCCACCGTTCGGATGGTTACCATGCTCATCTCATCCTGAATGTTGTATCTCAGACCATTCATGTATCTGGAAACCTTTTCATCATCGCTTTCCCAATGACCTGCCCTGATGTTCAACTTGTAGAATTATTCAGTGTATTCCTTCACTGTCATCAGCTTCTGTCTCAGGTTTTGCATTCTCCTAAACAGAGTAATTTGATAATCCCTGGGGATGAATTTTTCTTTCATCTTCACGATCATTCTATCCCATATTTTGATCTTCTGCTTGCCCTTGCAGCGTCTGTCAGCTTGTAGTTCATCCCACCACAATGCTGCATGTCCCTTCAATCTCGTGACAACATGCTTGACCTTCTTGTCCTCTTCGACATCTTCATAGTCAAAGTATGTGTCCAGAGCTCTAGTCTAGTCTAGAAGCTCCTCTGCATCCAGATTTCCCTCATAAAATGGAATGTCCATTTTCTCTCTTGCACCCATTCTTGCAATGGCTTTGATAAAACGTTCGTTTGTTGCATCTTCAGCTACAACTTCCTCTTCTCATTTAGCTTCAATTTCACTTTCAGAATCACTCAGATCCCCATCACTGACTGTGCGTCTCTGTGCGGTTTCCATGTCCTCAAGTCTGGTGCGTAAATCACGCATTTCTTTCTCCATGGAAAGATCAGTCATTTTCCTACCTCTTCTTCTCGGCATTTCCCTCTCCTCTGGTGGATCAGGTGTTTGTCTGTCCCTTCTCCTTGGAGGCATGGTGAATTCTCCCTTTTCTCTGCTACAGAAAGAAAATAATCTTTCTGTGCTCTGATACCAAACCTGACGCAACCCCCTGAACTCGTAGGTTGAAAGGTCACATACACAGGATCGTTCTTCTCTTCTTGGCCCAAATAACTCTAAAATGCTCTTCTATTTCCCTTTTGGGAAATCTGCACCCACGGTGAAACCTCATGGGATTCATCCCTCATGCTTCGGGGAATCAGACTTCACGATATCGTGAATCCTTTGGACAAGCACCTGCTCACTATGACCCCCCGAATCCTGAACTTCTGAAATAGTCAACTCTGACTTTCAGCTTTCGTGAGTTCGTGAGTTGCGATGACATGCAACTCTACTCCACGAACCCTGAAATATCGATGCTGTATCCCCCAAAATCCCAAAATGTCAGACTCCAACACGTTTCTCGGTGCTGGCCCCACAACTAGACTTTCTACAGTTTCAAGACTTCGCACTTCACGAGTTCACGAGTCCTGATGCTAGGATTTTGGGACTTCGACTCACGAAACTACGAAATGGTCAACGCGGTTGACTTCTACATAGATAGTGCACCACCTGTCCACCCCGCTGACTTCTCTGGCCCCACACTGTCCTTTTAACTCTTCATGATTTCACATTTCATAGTTTCATGAACTTTGATACCAAGTATTTGGCCTTTCCACTCACAAAATCTCGATAGGCGATTTCACAAGTGATCCAATGACTACTGACTGACTTGGATCTACGACTCTACTCCTCCTGAGCTTATAACCTTTCAAAGCACTTGTTGTAACTTCCCTGCTCCTACGTGAGATCTAACGGCTCATGGGACTTCGCAGATTCTCCACAGAGAATTCCGACCATCCACCTCTTCCTCTGAGAACCTCTGCACAAACTAAACAAGGTGTCTCTCTCTGTAGAAATCGTCCTCCTACGGTCCCTCGTCGCTACACCTTCCTTCAAACTTTCAAAGTGCTTGGCCTCTTGCCTTCCTTTGACCCCTTCGAAGGTTCAAATCCTTCTGAGCTTCCCACGACTTCGAGTCCTTCAGAAAAATCTTGCTTGCACTCCTTGCAGAAGACCTTCAAACACCTTCAAGTGTTGAACTCCCTTTGACTCTGCACACTCCTGCAGCAGTAGTCTCTCAACCAATCATCTAGGTCACCAAACCTAAATATATACTCAGCCTACGTGCACCTTGCATGGTTCCTGTGCCCAACTGAACTTCCGAGGGAATGAGAACAAAAGCTACCTCTCTTGAGCTTTCAGAGACAAACATATGAAAACTTTGTCGACGCACTCCTTGCGGAAAATTCAACTGCACTCCTTGCATGAACTCTTGCTCAGATAGAGAAACAATTGAAACTCATTTATCTTACTCTCTCTCTCAGATTTCAAGCATTCAACAAGAAATCATTCATACGTAGCATAAAAGCAATTCCATGACAGAAAGAGTAAAACATTCATGAGCATAACATTCAAAAATGCATACACAGAGAATATATGAACACCATGAGTCTGAATCACAACTTTCTTGTATTAATTTAGAACTTCTGTACATCTCCTCTATGCTCTTAATTGGCATAATCTCATGCTCATGTCCCTCTAATGTTACAATACACAATGAGGGTGTCTATATCCTGTTTCCCTCTTGTGCTCTAAAACTGTCTAATCTAGAATTGAATTCTATCTACCTTCATTAACTACTATAAATGCCTTCTACCTACTAAGGACGAGAGGAGATCGCTCAAGGTCCATTTACATTTTACAAGTGCACTCCTTCTTAATTATCTCATTTAATATTGGTACATTAACTTCAAGACAATTTCAAAATTTGCGCTGGGCGCTTCTCCAGTTGTCTTTTGCTTCCGCGCTGGCTCACTTGAGATGCTCCTGCATCAAAGGCTGACTAATATCATAAATGCATCGTTTTGAGGTGTGTGGATTTTTGTGTCCACAGTCATGCATCAGGCGCATGTGCATGCTTTTAATGTTATCTAACTATCACACATGCGCACGCCTTGTGTAGTTTTAACGCAGGCTGATTTTATTGTTGGTTGTATAGTTTTGGACCTTTTGGAAATGCATTTTTTGTCCATTAGTGAACTAATGAGTGTTTTGAAGATGCTAGATTCCTGTAACCATTTGCGGACAAAATTCTGGTGATAACACCTTCACAGTGGCCAACTCCCCTATTATCCTTACTACTTCTTCTTGTAGTGGTCCGAATAGCTATTGAAGGATATTTTATTGATCCCTCATCTTCTCAAATTCTACATATTCCTTCCTCTGAGCTAAAATGGTTATCATATGGTCCATTGGTGGAAGTGTAGCATCCCTTTCTATCATTTGTTGTTCTTGTTATTGGGTTTCTCTTAACTTGGCCTCTATGGACTTCATCTCAGGGTCTTCTACTAGTTCTTTCCACACAAGCGCACTATCCTCAGAGAGTTTTATGCATTCTCCTTCTATCCTCTTAATGTTGGAAACTTCTTTTGTCGCCATTCTTTCTCTGCCTTCGCACACTTCCAATGGTGTACCTAGAATGCTCCACAATTGTAAGTCATGAATCTTCTCTATGAATCCCTTAATGACTTTACCAATATTTAACACTTATTCCTCCATAGTAGCTTCGACTACTATGGGGACTTCCAAAATTTCCTTATATAGTTTTTGTGCAGTTGCTTGAGATTTTTGCGCTATGCCCTCAACATCATCATTTTCCTTAAGGGATTTCTTCACCCTCTCTTCGGCCTCAATTTTGTCCTTTAGTACCTCCTCAACCTGAGCTTCAAACTCCTTATTTTTTTGCAGTGTAGCATCACATTGTTGCTGCAACTGGACCCTTTCATCCATTATTCTTGTAATCTCTTGATATGCTTACTCTCCTCTATTTTGAATTTCTTGTAATATGCCTACCTACAAGTCTTGTAGGCGTTGCATAAGAAACATTGATACAACTGGGTTCAAATGTCCTAGTTTATTTACATGTTTCTGCAATTCATTCGTCAAAAGTTCCAATGCATATGTCTCAAGTTGTAGTACCATGTGCCTAGCTTCTAACTGGATCAGGACCGGTTGCACACTTTTTGTGTCCTTTCCTAGAATCGTGGATTATCCCTCCTCATCATTGCGATATTTGGTGATGCTCATTGTTTCCAACATATGGTGGAGAGATTCTAGGTGATCCTGCACTTTTTTTCTTGTTCCACTTGATTCTTTTCTTCTTCCTCCATTATTTCTTCTGTGGCATCCCGTACCTAGTAGTCAATTCTGTCCATATCATCACTAATTAATGTATAGATTGGGGTCTCTCTATGAGACTTAGTTTTTTTACATACCCCTCCTGCTTCTTCTTTCCCATTATCCTTATGTTTGACTCTTTTTTGTTGATCCTCTATCATGGATGGGCCAGGAATATCACCTCCTACATTTGCTTGATCATTTCACTGGTCATCATCGTGGTCGTCATCACTTTTATCTTGTTCTTGTTCCTCTTCTGATTGTCTTGTATTCTCTATTGGGATCTTCCAGTCCTCTTCCCATACATTTTATATCAATCTCACGTCCTTTGTTGTCAACCTATAACTATTTGGAAACCATTAGCATGTTGGATCCTTCTTGTCCTCCACATACATGTGGTGCATTCTTTCTCTAAGCTGCATTATATCCTTATGTGTTGTTATTGTCTCTGTTGATATGCAAAGAGTATGTGAAACTAAATGTGTAATATTTTCCAGGTATATAAAAAATGTTTTACTTGCATTGTTTTGTCTTTTATTAATTGTTGTATGCCATAAGTTGGCATATTTTCCAGCCAAATTTCCACTGCATGATGTGTGCATGCATTGTTAATACCCTAGTTCTTTCCACTTGAACAACACAATCAATATTAGCAACCATGTGTAATGGAATTTCATGCCTTTTTCCTGGGCTTCAATACAATATTGTAAAAAATGTCTCACCAAGAAGGTGGACCAGTTCATCTGAACCCCTTCCACACATTTCTCTGTAGATGCAAAGACTGCAGCTAGTACTTCATCTTTGTGAAATTTTTTTAACAGCTTGTAGGTCAGTACCCGTGTTTCAAACCTCACATTTTTATCATTTATGTTCTTCAAATCCATCCCTTGCTTCCCTATGAATGTGTCGAATATATACTTCATGGATTTAGAGAGGGATCACTCTCCTGCATTATTGAACAATAGGCCTAGATCCTTGCCAAATTTTGGCAGTCTTGTAATACACACAATCAACATAATATCAATTGATACTGGGGGATCAAGCCAGAGTGTCCCCCCATGAAAAAATCTTAGCAACACCTTCACACATGAATTAATTTTCATGCTTCGTCCAAAATGTGGAATCTCTAACAAGTTCAATATTCCTACCTTCTCCAACCCCAATGCCCACTCCTATGCTTCTATCAAGATTTATCTTGTACCTGGTACACTCCTAGTGCGTAAATATTTTTCCCTGGCCAACTCCATGAATTTTTTTGCATCAATGATGTCATTGTCCATAAACTTTAGACCTACAATCTTCATGAGCATTTCTCCTTCACTACTCACACCAGCCAGAACTGGCACTAACGACAATGGGTACTTCCCATTGGATGGTACTTTTATCAATGACGTGTCATCCATCCTTGGTGGTAGATAATATCTATGGAAACTTTCCATTGAATCCAAAGCCGAAGCTCTAACCACTTCATCAACCTCTGGTGTTTCTACCGATCATTTTGATTGCTTTCATGCTACTACATATGGTGCTCCGACCTTCAGTGGTGCCACTGTTTCTTCTATGACAAATTCTTGGACTAGCTTTGGGTATATTCTCTAGTAACTGTAGCTCAGCTCTGATGCTCTCAATTTTTCTTTGGTTCTCTCTGTTTTTCTCTTGCTCACATACAACAATGAATTAGACTTAACGAATTCCTACTGGTTTTGTGCATTTGTGCCAACTGGACATGTCTAGTCCACCCTTAACTTCCTTGTTCATTCCTCCACCATGGTTGATGAGTTGTTTCATAAATGCATCCTTATCACCAAATCCGACGTGTGATTTTTCCCTCACATTGCAAATATTTCGTGATCTCCGACGAATTTTACCATTTAATATTATACATCGCCTTTATGACCTATCACTCCTACTTCACAGCTGGTGTTTTTGTGCTTAAATGATTTTAACGGTCTTGTCATTTTCAAACTACACAAATGTTCTTATTGTTGTATTTGTGTTCTTTGCAGTCTTTCCCTTATGTGTATTGTCCTCGAAATTGGCACAATTTTATTCTAATGTGTGAGAACCATTCCTTCTGCACAAGTTCTTATGCCTTGGTACTCTAATACTCTTTTTCTTTTTTCTATATCTCCTTTTTATTTTATTTTCTTTATTTTTCTACTTTTTATTTGTTTTCCTTGTTTTTCTTGCTACTATGGTACAACCACTATAATACACTGCAGGAACTCTTAAGTCCCAATCATCTCTCCCTACATTGCAAATTTTTGTTAAGTAATTCTCCAAGGTCTTATTAAAATATTCCATTGTTCCATTGGCCCGAGGATGATATGGGGTACTCTTTTGATGATGGATTTGGAACTCCTCAGTCAATGTTGCAATTGTCTTATTCAGAAACTGTGTGTCATGGTCACTGACTAATATGCATGGACATCCAAACCTTGTGACTATGTTCTTGAAAACAAAGCATTCAACAATCTCTGTAGTGCAATCCATAACTGGTTTTTCTTCTGCCCATCTTGTCAAGTACTCTATCACAGTGATTATGTATGTCTCCCCTGATATTCTTTCTTGTGGGTTGATTGGCCCCACAAATTCTATATCCCATTTCTCAAATGATTGCAATGTAACCTATGGATTCAATGACATTTCATCCCTCATGGATGGCTTTCCCATTCGTTTTCACACATCACATGACTGACAATACTCCTTCTCATATTTGTGAAGTGTAGGCCACCAAATCCTTGCACATAAAATCCGTTTTTTAGTTGTTCTCCATGCATAATGTCCTCCTACAATCCCATCATGTGCTTCTTCAATTATCATCAGTCTCTCATGCTCCAACACACATCACCTTAATATTCCATCTGTACCCAACTTATATATATTCCCTGCAATCAACTGATAATCCATGTATTTGAATACCAGTTGTTTCTTTTGCGCTAATGTCATCTCTGATGAAGCCAAAAATGTAATTAAAAATTACACTATGTCCAAGAAGTAATCATCCACCATATTTACTACAAATAATTGTGCGTGATAGATTATTTGGTCCTACATTTAGCTTCACTGGTTTCACTACAACCTCAAAGTCATATTCATGAAATAATAATATCCATCTTCATATTCTCCTCCCCAACACTAGCTTGTTGACTAAGTATTTTGATGCAGAATGGTGTGTATTAATCTTAAAGTGAGACCCCAATAGATAGTTCTAGAATTCCTATAGCACGTAGAACATTTCCAATCCTACTCATTTCATGGTCGTATAGTTCTTCTCTTCTATAGATAACTTCCTTCTTGCAAAAGTGATTGGGTGATCTATCTCTCCCTCCCCTTCCTAGGATAGTACTACGCCCAACACTATGGATGATGCATCTACATGTACATGGAACTCCTTGTTCCAATCTGGAAAAATTAAAATCGATGTCGTCACATGTTTTTTATTTAAGGTGTCCAAATCCTTATGAAAATCCTTGTTCCATTGGAAATTTACTTCATTCTTCAGTAACTTTTCCATCAGTGTTGTAATTTGTGCATATACTTTGATAAATTTCCTGTAATAGTCAGTATGAACCAGAGTTTCCCTCAGCTGTGTGAATGATGTAGGAGGTTGTAAATCCATAATTGTTGCAATATTGACTGGATCTACTAATAATACTTGTTTGAATATTATGTTCCCCAATAGAATTCCAAACAGTGCGCAAAAAATACACTTCTTCAATTTCATCGAAATCTGACATTGTTTTCACCATTCCAACATGATCCTAAGGAATTATATATGATCCTTCAATAGACTGAATAAAGTCTAATCATTCAACTACACTTCGAGGAACTTATGGATGAACTCCTTGAACGCTGCAACCACTACTATGAAAAACACCACATGGGAATTCTTCAATCTAAATGGGATTACTGTATACTAATAACTCCCCCATTTTGTCGCAAAAGTGGTCGTGTGGCGATCCTCTCACATAATGTTTATCTGATGGTACCCCAAGAATCCATTTGTGAAAGAATACATTTATTTTCCTCCTACATTCTCTAATACCTCATCCATGAATGGTGTTGGGAATGGGTCATGTAAGAACATGTCATTTAGATTCCTTAGATCCATGAAGATCCTAATTCCTCCTTTATTCTTTTCCTGAACTACCATTGGACTGATCCACTTAGATTATTCTACTGTTTCATCTAGCTTCCTGTCTATTTCAGCCTTCACCTTTTCCTTGTACCTCAGATTTAACCTATAAGGCTTCTGTCGCACGAGCTTATCCCCTGGTTTTAGTGGAATTTTCATCTCAACTAAATACCATACTATTCCCTTCATCTCTGAAAACGTCATTGGGAATAGGTCTTTATATTCTCGTAGTAAGTCTACAATCTTATGAATGGTCTCATCACTCCAATAATCTCCTATCTGCACAAACTTGGGATTCTTTGTCATCCCAATGTTTACCATCCACGTCTTTATAGGCTATGTATATGTGGTGGATTCAAGCTCTGGCCCTTCTCCTACTCATTCTCCTTCTGTTTAGGTACTTTTAACTTTTTGGAGTCCTCTTCATCATTCTCTTCCTTAGCTACATAGTATCACTCCAATAGCTCATGGAAAATCATATTGGCTCTGTGCGCACTGCATACTAGTATGACCTCCATCGTCTCTTATTCTGAGAATATATTCATTTGGATAGCTTGTAGCATTGCATCTATTGATGGAGATTCATGTTCAAATGTAAATGTGATTTTTAACCTTTGGACCAACTCTTCCCATCTTTTTGTCTCCCTGTGCATTTCCAATTCCAAATACCAATTCTTTAGAATTGTGTCAAGTGTTCATATAAATATGTGCGTCCATTTTGTTTCCAGTACTAAATTCCATAAAGCCCCGCATGGTTCAATATGACCCATTGGATCACTTTCTCCTATATACTTTTGTGCAATATTTTATTCCTAAATACCAAACCTTATTTGCATTTGCATGCTGCATTGTGACCAATATTTTATTCCCTATATGTGTGTAGCTGACCATCTAGCTGGAGTCACTTTTAGGACAACATATAGTGCTAACATCATTTTCTATTCGAGGAACTACAACTCAAATATCTTTGATACAAACCCCCACCACTCCCATGGGCCTGCGACCTCCCGGTCTAAGGATCATTTGACTAAGGGAGTTGAATGAGATCTCGAGCTCCTATTGATCCATCAAACACTTTTCCACAGGCCTTTTTTGTGTTCCCCACATGTAATATCACATTTTCGAGGGTCCTATTACAACAACAGATTCCTCTACGTGACTTTGGGCCGAAACCGTGGGCCAATTCTCAATTTTCGAAAGAATTTGGGACTTTGGAGCTCTAGTATTTGGGAGTTCCAATAGCTACAACTTACGGTCTTCTCGAATGTCAAAATAAAGGATGGTCAAACCATAGTGGGGATCAACGATTCACAATACGCGTTGATATCTATGGTTGGCGAGAGGTTTCAGGAATTTGGGCTTTGGGGATTTCCCCTGCACCAACACGCCACACTCCCAGAGTGCTAGAATCCAAACCAATAGACCAGACGATTGAATACTTAACTTGGATCAACGACTCCCATCTACTCCCCCACTTATGTCTTTATAGATTTTCACCACTCAGTACCCCAAATATTGCAAAGTGTCGAATTGGTGAACTCGTGGAAAGACTCATTCAATGACTCTCCACTCTTCAACAACCAACGATCATGATCTTCTCTGGCCTTCAGGCCTTTGGGAAAACTTGACCCAGACTAAATTACATCCATTTTCCTCCCAAGTGTCGTATCTCTGAACTCTGAGATCTATTAACATGTGGCTCTTCCATGCCAATGAATGGGATCTACTTTGGGTTTTGGAACTTCGGGAGTTCCACATGTTAGCACTCTGTAAATTTGTTGGGATGAGAAAAAAAATGACAATAGGTAACCTACAGACCAACTTTAAGAATGGAAACTAGCCTTTCCAATCTATAGAGGGCTCTCTTTGAGACTTAGTCTCTAATAGATAATGACTTTGAATAGTTGACTAGATTTATTATTTGGTAAATGTTTTTGGTTTCGTTGGCAAGGAAATATAGAACTTTGAGCTATGGAATCATCCTCCTGAAAGTGAGAGAAATCAATGACTTGATAAATGAAACTTTGAGAGGATAAAGGCTAAGAAAGAAATTGTTTTTTCAGTTCAAATGTCGTTGTGTGTGGCGAAAGAAAAATTACATAAAACAACTCATAGCACCATTAAATATGAAATCTGACTTACCTAGAAGAAAACATAGAATTTAAATGACGAAGTCTAAAGCATCGTGCAATGAATTTTAGACTTATTAAATGTTCCAATTTAAATAAAGGGAAAGACATGAATATAAAAAAAACAAGAAGTACATACATAGATCGTATCACAATACATCAAACCACCACCATTAGAATATTTTCATCAAAGCCTCAAGACTCCTGCATTATATTTCAATCAGGTTCAAGATTACATTCAAGATTCTCTTGTCTACACTACTTTGACAACCTGGATTTCATTGCAAAGCTGAAATATATAGAAAAAACATGCCCTCTGGGGTTGTTATTCCTCAAACTAATTCTCCTGGAATTTCATATTTCGGTTACTTCTTCCCTAGATGACCCATCGAATAGAGTTTACTAAAATTGGAAACCTGATTGTACCTAATCATAACATAACTGACGTCTTCATATTAATCATTCAATCATGAGTGAGATTTGATCATCAGGTTGTGATGCATCGACGTTTCTCCTATGGGGTGTGTGAGTGATTGAGCACACTATCGAAAACTCTACCAACTTGTGTAACAAGCTCTGGTTGTTGCTGCATGATCAATGGATGTATCATGCACGTGGCGAGTTGGTGTGGTGGATGTCTATTTTTTGCTGCTCGTGCACTCCAGGTGGAAATGACGATTAGGAGGCCATGCATCTCCTCCAAAAATTGGCATGCATTTCACTTACACTTGTCCTCCTCAATAGGTAAGTTCACAACATTTGGGTGACGAATATTCACCACGCAGGTGACACGTCAAAATTCTTGTTTATCGGTAGGAAACATGACACATGGGGAGAAAGATTTTGTGCCATGATCAAACATACAAAATGGGGTTGTCTCAATCATACCTCTGGCCTCACCTACAATCTTAACACTCTGAGTGTTTTCCTAAGAGACCAATTTCATCTGTTCAGATTCTTCACTTGTTTCTACAAGACCACATATCCCTTCAAATTTTCTTGAGCACTGGCGAGAGTCACACAGGTGTTATCCATGGACGGTCCACATTCCCTGAAGTTCTCTGTGATTCTTTCCTTTGACACCCTTTGTTCCTCCCACAATTGAATGATTACATATTGCGCCTCTTTAAGCTTCCTTTTAAGCCAATTTGCATTCCCTACTCAGCTCTGCGACGATGTCTTTTCAACAACCCTTTCTTCTAATTGTCTTCTTAATTCTTTGTTTTCCAGGTATAGTTCATCAATAGTGAGTTGGTCTTGCTTCACCTATTGTGAAGAATCTTGAACCTCCACATTTTCAGTTCCTGATCTTTTTCATCTTTCACCAGTTCCCCTTCTTGAAACCTCAACAGGTTCAAGCTGAACAATGAGCATGAGTAACCTCTGGGAAATAGAATGGATGCACAATTCATTGGGATATTGTGTCTCCCTTGGTTTGTTGATCAACCTTGGCCTAGCTCTCTTTCGGGGTGCTAGCTGTTGGGATGATGAGTCTTCTATTTCCTTTCCTTTTCCTGTGGCCTCTTCCAATCTTTCCCCATGCACTGTGGAATGTTTTTTCCCTTTCAGATAGAGGAAAGTCTCCTTTGGGGTCCTTGGGGATGTTAGAATCAATTATAAATGAATCCTAGTCTTTTTCCAACCATCTCAATTATTCTAATACCAACAACTTGATCAATGGTAGATGGAATAAATTTTTCCTCGGTTGGTCAACCTCAGTCTGGACTCTGTCCACCATCTTTTCTAGGTTTCGATGCAAGAATAAAGGTAAGTTAAAAGACCTTTTCCCTATGAATTGCATCAAAATCCTGATGGGATATGGGTATACTATGTCAAACCTTCCTTCACACATGAAATACATTCCAATCACCTTTAGGATATTTTTGAAAGGCTCCGGGAGGTACTAACTTGGAATGCCTACTTCGTTTTTCCAATTTAGCCAGTTTGGCTTGATAAATTCTTCATAGCACAAAAAATCTAAAGGAATTCCTTTAAACCACTTTTCACCACACAAAGAGATCTCCGTCGTAGCTAACATAGTTTCCTTCATCACTTGGAAGGTGAATCCCGCAACGGTCCCACAGATCCATTAAAATTGAGGGAGAATTGTTCAGCCAACTTCTCATTGTATCCTTTGATATTCTCACAATAGCACACACATTCGGCCTATTCAAAGGATGCCCTGATCTCTGGATCTTTGTTGATTAACACCAGGTTTTGAGGCTCAGACCTCATGGCCCTACTACTTCGCACCTTCTTTCTTATGCGTTGGGATGTTGTCATGATGCAAATGTGTATTTGTTTTGCACATGTAGTAAGGAACAATAACACCCTATCTACACGAAAAATGAGAATCATATACTTCACATAGACCTGTTGGAAAGGCAATGACAAAAACTTTGTGCAACAAGCAAAATCAACCCTAGGAGTCCACTGCGCAGTCATAAGGCACGATGGAAATTTCAGTGCAGTAGGAGATCAATGCGGTGACACACAAAAACGGTAGGCTCGTTGTAGTAGGGAAGTGTAATGAAAAATTACGGTGTGGTGGAAAAGCGCTAGGAGATTTGTTGCAAGACATAGAATTTAGGCGTGGAAAGAGATTCAAAGCGACAGGAATAAAATCCAAAGAAGAGAGGCTGACCACGAGAAGAATTATCATCCAACACACTAGCTCACAACAAAATCCAACAAGATTTAAAAAATGATTGCAAGCACAAGAGACACAGTGACTTGAATGAACAGAATCACAATATGAATGATGCCAATTGACCTTCCCACAACAAACAACTCCAGAACTTGCAGAAAAAAATGCAGACAACGCACAAATTCATAAGGTAAAGGAGAAATATGTAGGGTGACCAATATTTATACTTGAACAGGAAAGGGATGGATTCATGGAAGAGGATGATAAATCCATGGTGATGAGAAGTTTAGAAGCAGGCTGAAGATTTGCATAGCAAACTCGCATGACAGGTACACTTTGAAGTATGCAAAGTACAGATGATAAGAGAGGAAAAGTATACATGATATGAGAGCTATGATATTTTACCTTTCTGACTTCATAATTAGGTGATGATGGTCATTATATTTGTCGATGTGACCTTTACCCCAACAAATTTCCTTGACCTCTGGTACATAAACTCCCCTTTTATGACAGGACTCTATCCTTTGGGAAAGGGACCTTTATAATTCGCACATAAATAATAATTACACCCTTTCTAGACTCCAAGGACTAGCCCCACTGCTTGCTAATTTCAACCCATTCGTTATTCATTACCTGACTTCACATGCTTCGACACATGAACTATGAATCATCTAGGACTGATTCTAACAGTAACAATTATGGTGCTAACACCACACACTTATACTTCAATACCTCCTAGTCACTGGATAGTCGAACTTATTGATTTACTTTGATCTGTGGACATGTGTCCTCACTGATGGATGGTCTAGATTCACTTCGAATGTCGAGACTTTAGGAAATTCATCTCCTCTCCAACACACAACTAGAAACTTCTGAATGTGAGAATTCCAAAGGTTTTCAAGGGTTATCACCCATGCTACCTTTTAAGATAGGACAACTAAGAAATATTTGACTCCTTCTCAAATGGATCTCATCCAATCGACCTCCAAACCAATTGAATCCTTCCTCCAAGGGATTTTTCCCACTATTCCTCCTAATATTTACTAACTCCAATGTATAAAATGTTGGGCGCACGTTTTTTGCTACTTATCCTAAGCTTGTGATATAGAAAGAAATCTCCATGCACTCCTTGCATTGGATCACTTTGAGACTTGAAGTGTTTTGGAAAAAAAAAACATCCTATGCACTCCTTGCAATCACCTGCCTTGGAACGTTTTCAACACTTGGATAAATGTTGGTACGATGCACACCTTGCATGAGTCTTCTCAATATTTTATACTCAAACGAGTATAGGTGCACTCCTTTCACTCACTCAGCCAAACTTTACACTTTCTTTTCTGAACAAATGAGTCTACAGACTCTGCCCTCTCACTCCTTGTGTGGGACTGTGCACTCCTTGCAACATATTTAAGAAGAGAAATGATTGAAACTTAAAGAACATCAACAATTCATTACTTTGACCATTAAATGCACACACAAGCACATAGAACATAGAAAGAAAAATAATCACAGCATTATCAAATGAACTCAGAGATAAAAAAACCCAAACATTTGGAAGCTAAACATTCTTTGTTATTTTCATTCAGAAAATATAATTACATTTTGTTCTTACAACTCTCCTCTTCTCTTCTTCAGCAAAATGATATTCAACAACAATAATAACAACTCTTAGCAGAAATCTTCAACAACAAAAATACAATAGTCTTCAGCCTCCTCATTATGGAATAGATTACATATATTTATACATGAGGGGCTTCTCGAGCCTTCCTTTCAGACTACCTTAGTGATTTCCTATCACAATAAAATCATTCACCTACTAAGGATTATTACAATTAAATGAGAATTTACAATCTAGATAAGAGTTGATGCTTGAAATCTGTACACTCCTATAGGTATTTAAGATGATCCCAATCTCTTGCGATCTCATACAATGGCTCAAGCCTCCAAACGTTAAAGTACTTTAATTACAATGTTTTCAAAACATCAAAATGATGTTGTCTCCTTGGAATTCAAAAAATTTTCAATGTGCATGCTAGGTGCTGAGCTATCCTCTACTTGGCCTCTTTAGACATTGTTGGCGATGCTCATACATCATACTCCTTGAAATTCTTGCAAGATCAAACATCTCCTGCTCAAATCATCTGCAACTTTGTTAGCACTCCCACTAATATGCTTGATAAAAAAAATAAAATTTTGCATGAATTCTACCCATTTGGCATGTCTTTGGTTCAATTTCTCTTTCCTATTTATAAACTGTAGGGCCTGGTTGTCAATATATAGAACATACTCCTTCAAGATAAGGTAATGTCTCCATTTATTCAAGTATTGAATCACAACATGAAACTCCTTATCATATGTGGAATACTTTCTCTCAACATCATTCAACTTCTCACTGAAATAAGTAACATGCTTATTGTCCTGACTTGAAACTGCGCCAATGGATACTCCACTTGCATCACATTTAACTTGAAAGGTTTTCCTAAAATATGGAAGAACTTGAATAGGTTGTTATATTATCTTCTCCTTTAACACTCTAAGGCCTTTCTCATCTTTTTTTGTCCAATTAAAATATCTATGCTCCTTCTTTATGGTGTCCATTATGGGTGCAAAAATACTGTTGAAATTCCTAATGAATTTCCTATAAAAACTTTCCAACCCACGAAAACTTCTTACCTCAAACACGCTTCTTGGAGAAGGCCAATATCTAATTTCCCTCACCTTTTATGGATCCATATTCAATTCATTTGAAGAGATTATGAACCCTAAATATATCTGTTTTGTTTTCATGAAAGAACATTTCCTTAAATTTATCAACAAATTTTCCTGTTGCACTCTCCTCAACACCATGTTCAAGTGTCTGAGATGCTCCTCTTCACTTTTACTGAAAACTAAAATTCCATCTAAGTAAACAATTACAAACTTACCAAAAATATACTTGAGTACTTAATTCATCAACCTCATAAATATACTCGGGGAATTTGTTAATCCAAATGGCATAACAAGCCACTCATACAATCCTTCATTAGTCTTGAACGTTATCTTCCATTCATCTCGATGTCTCATCCTGATTTGATGATAACCACTCTTCAATTATATATTGGAAAAATAACTAGCTCCACTCAAGAAATCCATCAAATCATCCATTCTGGGTAAAGGAAATCTATACCTGAAGGTTATCTTGTTGATGGCTCTTGAATATGTAGACATTCTCCAACCTCCATATTTCTTTGGAATCAACATAGTTGGTACTGCGCATGGGCTCAAAATTTCCTTGATCAAACCCTTATCCAAGAACTCTTGGACTTGATTCTTGACCTCTTCATTCTCTTGAGGTGTTAATCTATATGTTGCTTTGTTTTTCAAACTTTCTCTTGGAACAAGGTCAATATGATGACTAATACTCCTGATGGGTGGTAAAGAGTGAGGTAACTCATACACCACGATATCAACGAACTCATCCAACAAATCCTAATATTCCATAGGAAAATCATCCATAGAAGTGCTTGTAAGGATGACTCTTGTCTTACCTACAACATCAAACTGCATATCCTATTCTTTCTTGACTTCCTTCAAGAGTTCCTTCCCGCTCATGCGAAGTATACTAGGACTAGATTCTTCTTTGACTCCTTTATATTCTATTGGAAACAACATATGCTTACACCCATTCTTGTCAAGGGTATAAATTTTTTTTCTCCCATCATGTATGAAATTCCTATCATATTGTCATGGTCTCCCCAATAGAACATGTCAAACATCCATAGGTATGACATCACATAAGACTTCATCTTTATAACTTCCTATTTTAAATTCAACTTTGCATTGTTGACTTATAATTACTTGGTCTCCTTTCTGCAACAATGATACCTTGTATGGATTTAGATGTGTAGTTGTCTCTAGCCTCATTTTTTTCCACCATATCTGTGGATACAAAATTGTCATTACTCCCACTATCTATAATCACCTTGCATACACTGTCTTTGGTCTTGCAAGCAGTTCTAAAGAAATTGTTCCTCTAGTCTGGTTCTCTTGCCTCCTTCTCTAGCTTCACAAGAAATTTCCTCATCATGAGGGACCTTCCTTAGTCCACTGCTTCTACCTCCACCTTCCTTAGTCCACTGCTTCTACCTCCACATTCCTATTTTGTGCTTCAGAAATGTGAGCTTATCCAGTTCTTGTATTCTTATTCTTAGGACATTCCCAAAACATGTGACCTATCTTTCCATAGGCATAGCACTTCACTTCTCCTCCTCTTCCTCTTCCTCTAGAAAAAAAACTTCTTACTCCATAATTCCCTCCTATAGAACTTCCTCCTTTCCTTTTCTAGATGTGATACTTTCCAGCTTCAGCTCTAGGTTTCTAGATTTTTTCTCTGACAGTGCCTCTACCTATGTTTGGACTCTTTCCTCTGTTTTTTTGACTCTTTTTTATAGCGAAAAGTTCTTATGCCTTTAGGGCTAACTGGTAAGAATATTCCACCCTTCTCATTTTCATGATGTTGATCTCATCTTGGATTTAATATCTCAGGCCATTTATATACCTGGCGACTTTTTCTTCATCATTCTCCTTATGTCCCACTCTTATGTTCAACTTGTAAAACTCTTCAATGTACTCCTTCACTGACAAACCTTTATGTCTCATATTTTGCAAACTCCTGAATAGATTTATTTGGTAATCCTTGGGTATGAATTTAGCTTTCATTTTTTCTATCATTCTATCCCAATTCTTGATTTTGTACTTACCTTTTCATCTTCTATCAGCTTGCAATTCATCCCACCATAGTGTCGCATGTCCCTTTAATCTGGTCACTTCATGCTTCACCTTCTTCTCATCATCGATCTTGACATAGTAAAAAAACTTGTCCAAATAACTTATCCAATCAAGAAATTATTCAACATCCAAATTACCTTCATACATTGGGACTTACATTTTTTCTTTGGCTCCCATTTTAACAACAACTCTCAGTAGTCGCTCCTTTGTTGCATGTTCTCCTGCAACTTATTCTACTTCAACCTCTTCACTTTTAGCCTCACTGACGTCACCATATTTAGGTGATCTTCTCTATGATGTCTCCATGGCATCCAACCTTGCATGGAGTTATCTCATCTCCTATTCCATGGCTGGATTGACTACAGGTCTCTCTGTGTGTCTTCTTGGCGGCATTGTTCCAAGTTTTCTTTCACACGAAGATTAATTTCCTTCTCTCTATACCACTTGATAATTCCAGAAAATATCTTTCTCTTACATGTTGTCTACAGACAAATTTCAATGCTATGATACCACTTGATATAAATCCCCACCACTCCCAGGGGCCTACGCGACAACCCGGTCTAAGGATAGTTTGACTAAGGGAGTTGAATGAGCCCTCAAACACTTTTACACATGCCTTTTTCCTATTCCCCATGCATAAAATCATAGTTTTGAGGGTCCTATTACACCAACCGAGTCCTCCATGTGACTTTGGGATGAAACCATGAGCCAGTTCTCAATTTTATGAAGAATTTGGAGCTTCAGAGCTCCGATCTTTGGGCGTTCCAACAACTACAACTTACAGTCTTCCAAAACATTGAAATGATGAATGGTCGAACCAAAGTGGGGATCAACGGTTCAAAATACACTTTGAGATATATGACTAGTGAGAGGTTTCTTGAATTCATGATTCAGGGATTTTAGTCATGCCAACATGGCGCAGTCTTGGAGTGTCGGACTCTGAGCAAACAGATGGCACGATTTAATACTTACCTCGGATCAATGGTTCCTTCCTACTCTGCCACTTCGGTATTTGAAGATTTTCACCACTCGGTACCCCAAATATTCCAGAGTGTTGAACTAGAGAACTCGTGGAAAGACTTAATCGATGGCTCTCCACTCTTCAACAGCTAACAATCATGATATTATATGGCCTTCAAGTCTTCGAGAAAACTTGACCCAGAGTAAATTACATCCAGTTTCCTCCCAAGTGTCAAATATCCAAACTCTTAGATATGTTGACATGTGGCTCTTCCACTTCAATGGATGGGATCTACTCAGGGTTGCAGAACTTTGAGATTTCCACACACTTATACTTCAATGCCTCCTGGTCACTGGATATTCAGACTTCTAGATTTCCTCTGATCTGTGGACATGTTTCCTCACTGATGGATGGTCCATATTCGATTTAGATCCCAGGATTTTGGGAAACTTGTCTCCTCTTCAACAAACAACCAAAATATTTTGAATGCACAAAGTCCAAAAGGAATTTGGGGGTTATCACCCACGCTACCTTCTCAGATCAGATGGCTAGTAATTATTTGACTCCTTCTCAATTGGATCTCGTCCACTCGACCTCCAAAGAAATTGAATCCTTCCTCCAAGGGATTTTTCCCACTATTTATTTTGATCTTTACTAACTTCAAATGTATTAAACATTGGGCACACACTTTGCGCTACCTCTCCTCAGCTTTCGATCTAGAAAGAAATCTCCATGCACTCCTTACGCTGGCTCACTTTGAGACTTGAAGTTTTTTGGAAAAAACACCCTCCTATGCACTCCTTGCGATCACCTTTCTTGGAACGTTTTCAACACTTGGCTAAATGTTGGCCCAGTGCACAATTTGCATGGGTCTTCTCAAGATTTTATACTCAGAAAAGTATAGGTGCAATCCTTGCACTCACTCGGTGAAACTTCACACTTTCTCTTCTAAAAGAATGAATCTGCAGACTCTGCCCTCACACTCCTTACATGGAACTATGCACTCCTTTCACCAGAGTTAAGAATATAAATGATTGAAACTTAAATAACAAAACAATTCATTCCTCTAACCATTAAATGCACACACAGGCACATAGAACACATAAAGAAAAATAATCACAACATTAGCAAATGAACTCAAAGATAAAAAAACCCATACATTTGGAAGCAAACCTTCTCTACTATATTCATTCATAAAATATATTTACAGTATGTTCTTACAACTCTCCTCTTCTCTTCTTCATCAAAATAATATTCAATGCCAATAATAACAAATCTCAGCAGCAATCGTCGACATAAAAAATACAATAATCTTCAGTCGCCTCATTTGGGAATAGATTAGATATATTTATACATGAGGGGCTTCTTGAACCTTCCTTCCAGACTACCTTAGTTCTTTCCTATCACAAAAAAATCATTTGCCTACTAAGGATTATTACAATTATTGAGCATTTACAATTTAGATAAGAGTTTATGCTCAAAATATTTACAATCCTACATGTACTTAAGATGATCACAATCTCTTGTGATCTCATACAATGGCTCAAGCCTCCAAAAATTAAAGGACTTTAATTACATCGTTTTCAAAACATCAAAATGACGCGCTCTCCTTAGAATTCAAAACATTTTGAATGTGTGTGCTAGGTGTTGATTTGTCCTCTACTTGGCCTCTTTAGACATTGGTGGTGATGCTCCTGCATCAATCGTTAAAAAAAAACTTATGTCAGTTAATATATCATACTTTGGTGGATAACATAACTTTGTTCCAATCTAGAGAAAGGATCGGGTGATACGTGCACATCGTCTAGTTGACACTTCATGCATTCGCTATTGCCAATTCTCTAGACCTTCTTTAGAATATGATGCACATGAATTGATACTTCAACAACTTAGCACACCATCTGTTGTAGGGTTGACATAATCCATTCAATTTTTCATCTTGTATAATTTGTCAATGTCATTCCCTCTAGATGTCTCTGTGTATCTCTTTCCTTCTGATGGGTCCAAGTGTGCAATAAATTTCAAAAATCCAACTTCAAATATCATCTCCCTCCTCTTGAAGTTGATGATTGTCTGGTTATTAAAATATCATTCCAATCCCATCAGTGCTAGATATGGTTGAACTTCATCCACGATATCAATTACATCAAAGCCTACCACACTACGCACCCCATATATGTTCACAAGTACTCCTGTCAAATGACCAATCGATACTATTTTCTGCTGATTCGTGAGAATTAGCTGAATAGGATACCATACTAGCTTGGGTTTTCCAATAAAATCCCATGTATTCTTAGGTAAAACATTCACGTCAAATCCCAATTCCAAGATAACATTATCCACATCATACTCCCCAATTTTAACATTGAATCTGAATTCTTCGTTGGTCCTTTTCCTACACATTATCTATTTTACCATCCTTTGTGCAATAGGACCTTCCCTTACTCATGTGTAGTGATCAATAATACCATATAATTTAATCAAAGCAGTTTCATATTTCATTATCTCTTCATAACTTCTTGAAAATTTTGTTAACATACTTACCTTTTCAGTTGATTTCTCCAGCACAATGTGATCTTCTACATACAGTGCAACCGAGGTTGATGTTTCCCAGTCTTGTCTAAGTACTTATTTTCTTTCCCTTTGATACGTCTCCTTTTCATGATGAGGGTTAAAGGATGGAATAGGCTCTGTTGACTTCCTTACCCACTATTTAGTCTACTTTCCTTCATTAATCATATTAGTCGTTGTTCTATCTCCTCCATGTTTAACAACTGCTATTATTGGTCCTTCATTGTGTATTTTGGTTGATATTTTCTGTACATTTTGGTTTGGACTGTGGTTCTGGTTTCCTCTAGCCTACGATTTCACAATGAGTTGGGGACAATATTATGTGACATGATCCATTTCTATGTAGTATTTGCACATTGTACACAGATTCTGACAGTCACGATCCAAGTGTCCAAGTTGATTATAGTTATAACATATAATCAATCATCTTCCTCCTCTACAAAAATTCCCTCTACCTCAACGTCTGGCAAATTTTCCTTTGTTCTTTGGATTGAAGCCTCTTTGAGTATTATATTGTGGACCACTCCATTCTTATAGAAAATTCTCTTCCTGGATCTTGTACATATATGATGTGATCTCCCTCATTAAGTAGAATGCGTGAAAATCCTTCTCCTCGTGTCCTGGTGATTTGAAAAAATTGTAGAACAAGTTCCTTGGGATACTATGATATTTATGTAGTAATGGACACTTAGTTGGGTGATGGTCCTATTTCTTAGATATCTCGTAATATCCTCCTCCTAGTAATGGATTTGGTGCTCCTATCATCAAATACTGCACAAATTCTAGGAATTTTTCCTTTTGATGGCCTTCAGTCCTACATTTGGTACACCAGGCTTTCTCGTGTTTCTCCTTCCTCTTTGTTAGTTCTACCAATTGAATTGCCAATTCATCCAATTGTATCTGAACCTACGCCATTCCTCCATTGTCTCCTACAAGAGATGATTCCAATTTAATTGAAATTTCTAGTGCCTCGAGATGCGATGAAACCTTTTGTTAGATCAATAACCTACAAATGTGTGGTAGAAGCCCTAAAATAAACCATTCTTGATGCTATTGATCTGGGATCTAAAACTTTAGTCTACCCA
Source organism: Picea engelmannii (assembly GCA_009831015.1). Classification (NCBI taxonomy): domain Eukaryota; kingdom Viridiplantae; phylum Streptophyta; class Pinopsida; order Pinales; family Pinaceae; genus Picea; species Picea engelmannii. Next base: position 820,757 of record ML779495.1, on the reverse strand, counting down.
TATACAATATGATGATCCCAAGACACTAGAGGAAACCATAAGGAGAGCTAAATTCCTCTATGATCACCATAGAGGAAGATCAAATTTCCAAAAGGCTTGGAAAGATAAGAAAAAGGGAAACATGGAGCAAAGGAAGAAGGGGAATAGGAAACCCTTCTTCAAAAATAATTTTCAGGGACAACCATCTTCCAAGGAGCCCAAAATGATAGAAACAATGGGAAAAAGAAAAAGGAAACAAACTACTAAGTGTTTGGGTTGTGAGGGAGATCACATGTACAGTGATCTCCTTCATAGAGGAGAAAAAGTGAGGATTGTTCACAATGTAAAGAAAGATGATACAATGGAGGACATGGGAATAAATGTGTCAAGGATGTATGCAGCCTTGGATAACAAGCAAGCTGAGTTTCAATTTCATATGATTGAATTATAAGGTAAGATCAATAACCAACCCATTGATATTTTAATTTAATTAGGAGTTAGTCATAGTTATCTATATCCTAAGATGGTGGAAAGATTTAATTTTCCAAGAAGAAATCTTGAGAAATATTGGTCGATGCAACTATCTACGGGAGCTAAAAGAAGAATTAATGATATGGTTAAATAATTTCCAATGGACATGAATGGAATGAGCACCAAGGAATATTTGAATATCATACCATTTGGTTCATATGATTTCCTAATTGGTATGGATTGGTGGGACAAACATCATGTTGTCCTATATTGTTAAAATTATATAATATAAACCATCCGTATGGATTGGTGGGATAAACATCATGTTGTCCTATGTTGTTACAATAAGGCATTCACTTGTTTGGATGAACAATGACACTTGAGAACATTTTATGGTATTCCAAGGGTAGTAATTATCAAAGAATTGTTATCCTTAAAACTGAAGAAGAGATTCAGGAAAGGATGCTAAATATTTGTAGCTCGTATGGGAAAGAAACCTAAGGATAAAGTGCCAAATATTGAAGATTATGCATTCCTAAAAGAGTTTGAATATGTATTTAGAGAAATACGAGGGTTTCCACTGAAGAGAGATATTGATTTCTCTATCAATATAATTTCTGAAGCATCCCTAGTGTCCAAGACTCCTTATAGGATGAGTAATACATAGTTGAAGGAATTTCAAATGTAGCTTGAAGAGATTTTAAAGAAGGGTTATATATGCCCAAGTGTTTCACCTTAGGGTGCCCTAGTGTTGTTTGTGAAAAATATGGATGGTACCTTGAGGATTTGCATTGACTTCAGGAAGTTGAATGAGGTGATTATGAAGAACAAGTATCATTTCCCAAGGATATATGATCTCTTTGATCATCTAAAGTATGCATAGATATTATCCAAGATTGACCTTAGATCAGGATATCATCAGGTGAGAATTAAAGAAGAATATATCAGCAAGACAATCTTCAGAATGAAGTGTGGAAATTATGAGTTCACAATGGTTCTATTTGGGTTGTCAAATGCACCAGTTGTGTTTATGTGTTTAATGAATGGTATCTTATGAAATTACTTAGATACATTTGTCATTGTCTTCCTAGATGAAATATGTAAGTTTTAAACCTGTGAACTAAATCAATTCATATATATTTTTAAGCAAAATAGAAATTAATCAATGGCTCATACACATTGTACACAGAGATTTATACCGAAAATCCTTAACCAGGAGAAAACCTTTCAATTCTTCACTATATTAATTTCACCATTCACCATACAATATATACAATGTTTTTTAGGTATTCTAAATATACCAAAACCCTAATCCCTCAATCTAGGATTAATTTAGAAAACCGCTAAAAATAACAAAATCCGCTAAAATAACAAAAATGCCCCAAAAATAATTTAGGGGTGATGCATGTAACCAAGGGGGGCATACCTATCCCCCCTGGGACCCCCCTAGGAAGCACCGGACGCACATGACACACATAGCACTACTAGAGGGATCGTCAAATGTAGTTTTCAAATTTGACGCACCCACACACACACATGCAAAGAATAAAGAATATAACATATACTCAACATTCTCCGACTTGTTGTTTCCTTTGCATCTAGGGGTCCAGAGGATTATATAGTCAACAATCCAAGGCATAAATGCCCATTCTTACTCTACACCGGAAGAAATTTTCTATGCTCATTGACTTTGTCAATGAATATGAAACATTCTTCAAAGTGTCAACCTTTTCCAACAACACCTTCTTTTCTTCAACCATGTCTCTCACAAAGTGATACTGAACATAAATATGCTTTGTCTTCAAATGATAAGCTGGGTTCTTTGCTAGGAATATTTCACTTTGACTATCCCAATCTAATCTCACATCTTGTTGTACCAACTCAATACTTAAACACAATCTATGTAACCATACTACTTCCCTGCTTGCATGAGTGGCTTCCATGTATTCAACTTCTATAGTTGAGAGTGCCACTACAACTTGTCTTTTTCTCATCCAACTTATTGCTCCTCAAAATAGGTTAAACACATACCCACTTGTAGATCTTCTGCAATCCAGATCTCCAGCCCATTCTACATCAACAAAGCCATCTACATCCACCACTATTTCCAATCCTGGTCTTCCTTGGTAGCACAATCCATAATTGGTAGTGCCACGCAAATCCCTGAAGACCCTCTTTATTGTTGTCCAATGCTCCTTCTCTGGTTTTTACATATATTGATCTGGATTTTATGAGAAGAACAAAATGAATATAGATTATTAATAGGTTCTTAACACAAAATAATAGATATACAGTAAAATGGTTTTCTATTCAATAACGAAATAGGCTAAAACTGTAAAATGCGGTGGAAACAAGCTTGCTGGAATGGTGGCGGCTTATCTCTGAGAAGAGATGTGACGGTTGTGCGCATTCACAAGAAGAAGATTACAATGAGGATTTTAAGACCTTTTTACAATAAACAAGAATTCTAAAAACCATAGACATCCAAAAACCTAACCCTAGGAGATGGAGCGCCAAAAGTCATGTGGGCCCCATTTGGGTAAGTTAGTACATCAACTTCTCGGAGTCGTAACTTTTGCATACAATCTCTGTTTTAGGCGTGCAATAGCCCGTTGGAAAGGTATCATTGAGGAGATTAATTTTGGGGGATAAATAATTCCTTTCAATATCATTGATAAGATCTATCCTGAAAAACCTTCATTTGGGCCCTCAAAATGGCCCCGGAAGTTAAAACTGCTAAAAATAGTAAATTGCCAAAATTGTCAGAAAACTGTTTTGGGACAATTGGAAAAGGTGGGTGGCCACCGATATCCATATGGATCATATACCTATTCAAAATTCCCACTTCATGTGCAATTTCCGGTCTAGTACAAACTATTTCATACATCAAACTGCCAACTGCACTGGCATAAAGAACATGGGACTTGTCCTCTTCTTCTTCTTGTGTCTTGGGACATTGATCTGTAGATAAATTTACACCTATAGGAATAGGAACCCTGACCATTTTACTTCCATGCATATTAAACCTTTGCAATATCGTCTCAAAATATTTTCTCTAATTCAACCATAGTTTCTTGTTTGCACGATCTCTTTTAATCTCCTTTCCTGGAATGAAGTTAGCAGCACTGAGATCCTTCATGTCAAATTTGGAGGATAGTTGCGAGTTCACCTCCTTGATAACATCCATGTTATTTCCTACCAACAATATGTCATCAACATACAACACTACATAAATGAAGTGATTACCAACCTGCTTGGAATATACACAGTGATCAACCCTGCTTCTCACAAATCCCAATCCAAGGATGTCTGTATCAAACTTTTGGTACCACATCCTAGGTGATTTATTTAGACCATATAGTGACTTCTTTAGCTTACATACCAACTCTTTCTTTCCCTTCACTACAAATCCTTTTGGAAGCTTCATGTAGATTTCTTCTTCCAGATCCCCATGTAGGAATGTTGTCTTCACATCCATCTGTTCCACTTCAAGATAAAAATAAGTAGCAATAGATAAAATAAATATAATAGAAGTTAATTTAGCAACAAGAGAAAAAATATCACCAAAGTCAATTCCCTCTACCTGGGAATAACCTTTTTCTACTAACCGAGCTTTGTATTTCTCCACTTTTCCTTTTTCATTAAACTTCTTCTTAAACAACCATTTGCTACTGACATATTTTCTTCCAGCTGGTAACTTAACTATATCTTGTGCTTCATTCTTATCCAAGGCATCCATTTCTTCAACGATAGTCTTCTTCCAAGTTTATTATCCTTTGATTTCACTGCTTCCCTGACAGTTTTGGGATCATTGTTATCCACAAATTTGGTCATTGTGATGGTGTCATGATGATGTCATGATGATTGAAAATCAAGATCTTTACCAAGAACACTTTCCTGAGAAAAGTTACAGTTGTCTTCTTCCAGCATTCATACTTTGAAACATGTTCGCAGGCTGCTTATACATTCACCTGTGGGAATGCCTGTTTCCCGTAGGCTACCTTAAGCTGGGGTGAGAACTTCCCACACTATACTTATGGATAGGGTGCGGACATGATTTTAAAAGGGAAAAAGATAAAGATTTCGAATCTTCTAGAAGGGAATCTTCTAGAAGGATGAGTTGGCTTTCAAATGGTTATTCAAGTACTGTCATTCCAGATATCTTGGGATCATTCCCTATCCAAGTAACTAATCTATCTCTTCCTATATATTGAGGAGATTGCTCATGGAAAGGGTTAAGCTAAGAAGTTCAACAACAAGTTAGCAAGAGTTTGATTAGAGAAATAGTGCAAGACTGTATGAAGAACTGATGCTACAACAGCAAGAGACAACAACAAGGTCATCATATGTGGTTGATTTTCTTCATGCATGAGCAAGTGTGTGTGTCAGAGCTAGAATCCATCGAAAGGATACCTATGACATCAAGGCTCAGGTTGTAAGTTTCTCTTTCAATTAATTCAATACAACAATATGTCCCTTTCCCATAAAGATGATGTCACTTTATTACATAATTCCTTGATCATATGTATAGACTAGTCATTGAATATCTTAACTTGTCTTTACTTCGATTGGTTCGTTTTGTTATGATCTGGACGGGACGAGAGAATTGAAGTGAAGCTGGGAACAATAGAGATCTAAGGAAAGCATTCATAAGGTATGTCCATAGCCCTTATCTCTCAGTTCATTCAATAGGCTAGACCTAGGGAAAGTGTATTATTCTGTCCTGTTTTGTTCTAGATACCAGGTGGATCTAGGGAGGTCAGTTTGTGTCCGCACTCACGGACTTATCCTATAACAAAATTGGTGACTCCACTGGGGATCTATCCCTTTTGTATTTTTGGTTTTCTAAACTTTCTGTGGCCATTTGCTCTGTTTGCATTTTTCTTTTGATTTGTCTATCTCTGAGTCCTCAGGATACCCTAAGGGACCTTCTGGGTCTATAAGCCAAATTGATTTTTGCTTCCTCTTTCAATTTTTTCATTAGTTTCAGGGATTCTCGCACTGTGTCCATTAGCATCCTGCGAGAACCTTGACTGTTCGCACTCTGCATATACATTTCAGTGCGGATAGTTCGCATGCTGCATCAAAGTGGCCTGAGAGAATCATAGTTTCTCGCACTGTGTTCCACACTAGCCTGCGAACAGTTTTGTGAAATTTTTGGAATTCAAGTTTTGACCCTGTCAATAGCTTACTTATGTTGATTTGGACCTCTTTGGCTTGTTGAAGCAGTGACTTACCTTCCTTTTGCTTAAATTGGCTTGCTGGAACTGATCTAGGTTTTCTAGGTGTTTTCTTGCTTTTGAAACTTGACTTTCATTTCTTAGATGTCGTTGGCATTGTCATTCTCTCTGACTTCTGAAGTTGAGTGTATCTGACTTGCTGAGAACCAGGGATTGGTTGAAAGTTGAGTGTTTGGTGTCTCTCTTGTACTTGTTGGTTCGAAAGGACAAATTTTTCATTTACATTGAGAAGCTCTTTGGTTTGCTTTTGTTTTTGCTTCCATTGAAAGTATTGGCTTGGGTTGTTTGTTTGAGTCTTTATATTTTGGTTTTCTTTTCTCATTATTCAGAGTTCTTCTTGGAAAGTGAACTGCATGTTTTCTTTCAAGTTTTGTTTTTTCTTTTTGCGAGAACATTGAAAATCAAAGTTTTAAGAGTATTGAAGTTTTGAAAAAGACATATTGAAAATGTTCATTGATACA
>ML779495.1:773300-800560 GCA_009831015.1 Picea engelmannii | reverse complement strand
AATGACCGGTAATCAAGTGGTTTCTACCATGTTCGACTTCAACTCATGTAATCACATGGTCAGATTCGTACTTTGGGTGACGAGATTGAAGACCCTGGATATTATCTTTGTGATCCAGGTTGCGATGGAGTATACATGATTTGAGACACATAGATCCACTATGTATGATTCGTGGCTATGTCGTCTTGACTAAAAATTTGTCGCACAGATCCACAGTGTATTCAGGTGGCTGTGCTATATAGTGACGGCATGGATCTACAGTGTATGATTGGTGGCCATGACCTTGGTTTATGAAGTCATCCATCTATGATCTGAGTATGGGAATGCCTACCTCGGAATTGATACATATGATATTCTGCTGATGCTTGAATGTTTGCAGGTCTCTGATTAGATGTGCTTTTGGTTCTTGACACACACATGCAGCTTACAAATTCTCTCGACTGTCACTGGTTCCGCTCTCAGACTTTGGGGGGAATTCTGTTATCCACAAATTTGGTCATTGTGATGGTGTCATGATGATGTCATGATGATTGAAAATCAAACTCTTTACCAAGAACACTTTCCTGAGAAAAGTTACCGTTGTCTTCTTCCAGCATTCATACTTTGAAACATGTTCGCAGGCTTCTCATACATTCACCTGCGAGAATGCCTATTTCCCGCAGGCTACCTTAAGCTGGGGTGTGAACTTCCCGCACTGTACTTATGGTTAGGGTGTGGACATGATTTTAAAAGGGAAAAAGATAAAGATTTCGAATCTTCTAGAAGGGAATATTCTAGAAGGATGAGTTGGCTTTCGAATGGTTATTCAAGTACTGTCATTCCAGATATCTTGGGATCATTCCCTATCCAAGTAACTAATCTATATCTTCCTATATATTGAGGAGATTTCTCATGGAAAGGGTTAAGCTAAGAAGTTCAGCAGCAAGTTATCAAGAGTTTGATTAGAGAATTAGTGCAAGACTGTATGGAGAACTGATGCTACAGCAGCAAGAGACAACAGCAAGGTCATCATATGTGGTTGATTTTCTTCATGCATGAGCAAGTGTGTGTGTCAGAGCTAGAAGCCATCGAAAGGAGACCTATGACATCAAGGCTTAGGTTGTAAGTTTCTCTTTCAATTAATTCAATACAACAATATGTCCCTTTCCCATAAAGATTATGTCACTTTATTACATAATTCCTTGATCATATGTATAGACTAGTCATTGAATATCTTAACTTGTCTTTACTTCGATTGGTTCGTTTTGTTATGATCTAGACGGGACGAGAGCATTGAAGTGAAGCTGGGAACAACAGAGATCTAAGGAAAGCGTTCATAAGGTATGTCCATAGCCCTTATCTCTCAGTTCATTCAATAGGCTAGACCTTGGGAAAGTGTATTATTCTGTCCTGTTTTGTTCTAGATACCAGGTGGATCTAGGGAGGTCGGTTTATGTCCGCACTCATGGACTTATCCTATAACAATCATCATCAATAATAGATAAAGCAAAATTGGAACGAAAATTAGGTGGACTATACCTTTTTGGTTTCCTTATTTCCCTAACTGATCTCCTCAATACTGGGGTATGAGGTTCTTCTTCTCCTTCATCTTCTTCAAATGATTAAGATTTTGCATCATCCAAATCCAACTTTATTTTCTCGGGTTCATCTGGCCTTGGTAAGAATTCCTATTTGGAAACATATTTTACCTATCTGAAAACAACATCTCGACTATAAACAGTCTTTTTGGTTTCTGGGTTCCAAATCTTATAACCTTTCACACCATCTTTATAACCAATAAAGATACAGTTTTCAGCTTTTTTGTCCAACTTACTCCTATTTTCCTTTGGAACATGTACATAAGCATCACAACCAAACACTCTAAGATGTTCAAGAGAGGGTTTCTTTCTAGTCCATACCTTTTGTGGATTTTTATCATCCAACATTGATGAGGGTGATCGATTGACTAGGTAACATGTTGTACCCATTGCCTTTTCCTAGAATTCTTGTCCTAACTCGACATCGCTAAGCATGCTCCTTGCTTTTTCCATCAATGTCTTATTCATCCTTTCTGCAACTCCATTTTGTTGAGGTGTGTATGGAGTAGTCTTATTCCTTGATATACCACACTTCTTACATAAATCCTCAAATTCATTTCCACAGAATTCTCCCCCATTATCTTTCCGCAATACCTTTATTTTCTTCTCTGCTTGATTTTCTACCAGAGATTTAAACTCTTTAAATTTATCAAATACCTCAGATTTCTTTCTAAGAAAATAAATCCATGTGTTCCTTGAGAAATCATCTATGAATGAAACATAATACATAGATTTACCTAGTGATGGAACATGCATAGGTCCAAACACATCTCTGTGTATCAACTCTAAGATCCCCTTTGATCTTGTAGCACCAGATGGGAGTCTTACTTGATTTTGCTTACCATATATGCAATGTTCACATAAATCAAAATTCAGAGTACAATTAGACATACCTTCAATGATACCTTTACCATGTAGTGTTCGAAGGCCCTGTTGGCAGCCAATTCAAATTTTTACACTGTCCTTATAAGCTGCCTACACCAGAGTTTTGCAAACTTTGATTTTGTCGCAATCTCTTCAATAAAATGACACTATTGTTTTATATGTGTTTTCACACTTACCTTTGTTCTTGTTTTCATGAATGAAAGCATGAAAACTTGATTTACGAAGTCACATTAAAATCATTACTGGATTGTTATGATCGCTCTTGATTATATGCTCATCATGTTTTCGAATTTGTTTATCAATTGACAAGATTGCAAGATCATTATTCTTTTGACATTCTTATTTGAGACTTCGTTTACAAGACTGTGGTGATATTCTTCTGATCAAGTTTATGATGCATTGGTGATTTGGATTTATATGTTCTTTAATCGATTCACTTGGCACATTGAAAACACATTTGTGTTGTGACAAAACCCTTAGTATAAAACGTTACATACAACACATGTTTCATATAACCAAACCCTTGGTGCAATTTTGATTTATTGCTTTGGTTTTGAAACTATAACTATTGCTTGCGCGAATGATTAATCCACTTACCAAAGGTTTCGATTGATTGATTGAAGTGGAATGTTTGTAACACATATGCATTGTGATTTGAATAATTTGTAAGCACCGGCGGTTGTACCATGGTAATGACTATTCTGCATGGCAGAAATAGCTCCACCACCTTTGCATGATATGTCATTAATGTTTACCCTATCCCTGTTTCACCTTTGCTAGTTTCGGGTAATCCTATGAGTGTTTTTCACCTGCGTATGCTACGCTCAAACCCTATCTCATTCACATCACTCACCGTGTGCTCCTGTCTATGGAACCGGTGGTGCGAATTGAGCCAAATGGTAATCAAGCTCTGCTATTGTTTGATAATGCCCGGAAAGATTTAGAGGATAGTGGTTGGCTCACGTTTGTACAGAGGTTCGAGGGTTTCAATCTGTTTGTTGCACAAAAATTCACCCTTACCTTTGATGGGTGTAGGGCTAAAGTAGGTGTCATTCATCTTGAGCTGAATGCAGAGTTCATAAGCTCTGCCACAGGATTGGTAGCCACAGGACAACGATGGTTTAAAAACTCTAAAGTCGATGAGGTACCATGGAATTTACTATCTGTATCATGAAAAGTCACATCCTGTGACAAAGGTATGCCTATTTCCACGCTTAAACCTAGGTGGCATGACCTTTTGATAATGGTTAAACAATTTGTGACCTGTGAGGGTCAGTATGGATTGGTTTTTCTTTATCACCTTCGACTGTTAATGAATTTCATGGGTTATCCATTGAACATGCCATTTTATTTCCAGCGTAGTTTGTACAAGATGTCAAAGAGGTTTAAATGAGAGAAGGCCGAAAATAGCTTGTTTCACCACGGCCTGATCAAACTCATCGTCGTTCACCATTTGAACCTTCATGGTGATAATTGACAATATTTTGTCTCTTGAAATGGCTTTGCTGATTTAGAGTCCATCCAAATCGACCAGCCTATGGTCAGTGAGACTAAGGTCGGGCCACCCATGCCTTTCCATGCCCTTTTACCCTCTCCTAAACCCTCTGTGGACCCTGATATTGACCTACCCGACATTATAACAGCCAAGGTTGAGGCTGTAAAAAAGCCTGTGAGCAAGAAGGTCAAGGGTAACCCTACTGTCGATAGAAAAGGTAAAAATAATGCTTGATTGATATCGAGACTTGCTCGGAATAAACCTAAACCAAATGCTGATCAAAAACCCATAGTCCTCAGCGAAGACTCAGACTCTGATATCGAGTGCTTCTTGGCTAGTGAGTACCCTTATTCCCATGGTTTGTGCTCTGAGCCACCCTACGACTTTGTTTCTAATTTACCCCCTTGCCTAAAGAAAAATCCTATCTACCCAGGGATCAAGCTTCCTAATGAAACCCTCGATGATCTTAACAAACCCTCGATTGTCGTTTCGAAGCCCGAGCAAGCAGCATGTGTTCAATGTAATGTGTGGCTTGAATGCTACTATACCGACATTCCCTTGTTATAGTCGAAAATCAAATCATTGGAAAACCAAGTTACAACACTGTCAAGAGAAAGGGATAAGCTTCAAGCTAATGACAAGAAGTAGAAAACCACTGGTTCGATCCTATTTAGGAATGTCGAATCAGCTACAGCCTTCGTCAATTCCAAACTGTCATAATCGAAGCCGTTTCATTTGGTCCAGGTATGATTTTCAATTTTAAATTTCGTTTAAGGAGTGGCTTGAATTAATGTATAGGAGTTTTGATTTCGGTTAGTTATGTTCATGATCCAGTTATAGTTTAATCCTGTACGATAGATTCATTTTAAAATTAAAAATAGTTACGATTTGTTTATGCGATTTGTTGTGCCCAGTTTAGTACAAGCAATTTATTGATTTTGATTCGGTTGGGTTTGTTTGTAAATCAATTATGTTTGATAGTTGATTTGGTATGATTTTAATTAGTTTTGTTTGCTCTTAATAACTCAAAACGACTTTGTTCTGTATCGAATTAGTATCATCGATTGGATTTTAATTATCTTAGACCTTTGCTAAAGATATACCTGCTATAATCATGGACTTGTGTTGATTCATAATGGTTGTAACAAACACAAACTGTTTCGATTCGTTTTGGTTTGGTTGATGCATGTTTTGAGTTAGCACGATTGCCTATTTTGAGTTAGATTGATATCGACAATCAATTTGATGCTGCTCTTTTGGTTTTTATTTTATCTTTGTTGAATTTGGATGAGAAAATTCGGCTAATAGTTCGTTTTTGAAATTGACCCAAGTAATGATTTCGTTGAATATCAATCGATTCTGTCTGCCCCCAATTGGCAATAGAAAACGTTCAACGAGTCCCATAGATCCTGTTATCAACCGATTAATTCCATTATGATTTCGTTTGTGATAATTTGCACACCAGTTTTGATTTGATTTGCTAATAGCATGGATCATTTGTTTATGTTTAATATAGTGATATCAATTTGAAAACGATCCTGTTGTTTTCGTATGGATTTGATCGTGAGTTATATTAATGGATGAGGCATCATAAACGATTGCATATGATTTTCTTAACTGTATCGATTTCAATTGGTTTATGAAAACGATTTTATTGATGTTAAGTTATCCAATACGATTTTGTTAACCCAAATTGGGGATAACGAATTAAACAGAGTGTATACATCTTTGTTTGGTTGAATACGATTTAGCAAGTGTCGATTTGAATGATTCTTTTAGCAATCAAATATTGGTTTGATAGTTTGGATTTAATTCTTTAATTTTGAATTAGATTTTAATACGATTCTGTGTTTGATTTAGACCAGCTACAAAATCGCAAGATTCTGTAGCTAGTCTTTAGAATTAGAATTTTATCAATTTTATTAATAAAATATCCTTTTAACTTGCCTATTTTTGTCCTCTTTCAGGTACATTCAAATTGCAATAATCAATTGGTCATGTTGTGGCAGTCTAGGAGATATTTGTGTGATTTAGTTTTTATTTTTAAGTTGTTAGTTTGAGTTAGAGATAGAAACTTGGGATATTTTCCCAGATTTGTGTAAATAGTTTTGATAACCTCCACATGGATGTTTTACCCTTTGTAAGGTCTTTAAATACTTGTCATATTTTGTAATAAACTCATCATCATCCTCACTGTGGGAGAACCAGACTATGGATTTATGATTCATACTGAGACGAAAGTTGATGTCTTGTAACAACTTCCGCTTTCAATATATCAATCTTTTGTTTCAAGTTTTTGCATATCAGTTGGCAATTAATTATCGACTACTTTAGCTATCGTAATTTATTGTATGCTGATATGATTTGATTATATGTCATCTGTATCTGATCTCTCCTATTTTTAAAGTACAACAATTACTTTGTTTCAGTTAATGAATGACATATTTCTCTTCTTTGTTAATTGAATCATTCTGTATAGATCTTTGCATACTGATTTATCTAACTGTGAAGATTTATAAATCATAAGGTTGCTGTAAATTTTTATGTCTTCTTTGTCCAGTAATTATATTTGAAGAGCACAATTGCTTCTAGTTTACGAGAAGCTCTTGGAGAATTCGGTGCGGGTTTCCTCCCTCCGATCAACTAAGATAATCATGGCATACACAGGGCAAACCTGAAGCATTACTTCAGGTCAATTTGTTATTTATTTGATAGTTAATCTGTTAGTATAATTCAAGTAGTTTAGTTAGATATATGTGTAGTTTATATTTGTAGTTAGAGTTAGTATTTTAGTTGTTTAGTTTAGATAGTTTTTTATTTTATTTTTCCTTTCATAAAATTAAAAAAAAAAAAAAATAGTCTCGCTGTCTAAGGACAGATTACAAATGAGTTTTTCAGGTTTCCATTCAAATCTGTAATTTGTAAACATTGTACATTTGTAATTAAATTTGACCCTGTTAGTAAGTGATCATTTGATTTTATAAAATTATAGTTGTGTAGTATTAGGTAGTAAATCATATATATTTTAATAGTTTAGTTTTGTTTTTATTAGTTTGTTTTAATAGTTAGTTTTAGTTAGATTATTTAATTTAGAGTAGTTTTCTTTTGTTTTCTTAGGACTTAGATCAGCTAATGGAGCCGCTAAACCCGTCAGGGTGGTTCTTCCCAAACGGCTTAGGTTATTTAGACAACCCGGAACTGGATCCACTCTTCCAGTTGACGGACGATCAATTTCTCCCATCAACAAATGGCGCTAGAAGGAGGGCCTGAAATTAATTAATGGCACGAGGTGGTCGTAAGACTCCTCCACCACCTAATCACTCACCTATAGTGACAAGAAGTCATTCGAATGATAACATTCCCCTTCAAACATTAACCACATCAAACGACGATCCATGAATCACAGTTGAGCCGGTAACCCCAAATCCTACAGATGGTGACATACAAGATATTGTCCACCAATCTCTCATAAGAACACATAGTGCCTTAGCCCGTTTGAGGAAACCAAACCATCCGTTGGACCAAACTTTATGTTTCTCTGATATTAGGGAACAACTTGAAGGCACTAACCTCACTGTGAACCCTACAGATCCAACCCTCAATTCTGCTGCAGGAGGATCTGGAATACCTCCCTCACCACCTCCATCATCTCTTTCCTCTTCTGGAGGAGATTCTTTTGACGAAGGAAGTTCCCCTTCTTAGCCTTCCACACCCACTACACCAATGGCCAACCAGAACAATCCTGCTAGACCTTGGCTTGACCAGGATGCCGTAGCTGTACCTGGAGCTCAACATCCCTTACCTAAACATCTGGAGAAATGGCTTCCCAAGTTTGACCCTGACTCAAAATAGATCACTGAAGATCACATTAAAAAGTTTATGTTAGCCATAAGACTCCGCAATGTCAAGCATGAAGACGTAGTCTGTAGGTTGTTCCCCTATACTTTCGAGGGCAATGCATCTACATGGTACTTTGCCTAGCAACCCCATACCATCGTGTCTTGGGAAAAGTTTGAGTCATGCTTTTTGGAAAAGTTCGGAGACAGTAAGCCTCCGGAAGTCCTAGTCATGGATATTTCTAACTTAATAATGAACCCAAAATAAAAAGTTAAAGACTTTAATCAAAGATTCTTAACGCTTAAAAACCGAATCCCTGCGGATTCCATGCCTGCCGAGAATCTCATAATAGCATACTACACTAAACCTTTGCATCAAAGTATAGCTATTTGGGTTAAACGATATAAGAAAGCCACGTTGTTAGAAGCCTTCGAGGAGGCCAGCCAGATTGAAAAAGACATACTTAGTCTTAAAGACTCTACTAGAAACGAAATAGAGACTAGTCCTTCTTCCAAAAAGAAGATCGAAATCTTCCCCAGACCTACTCAAAGTAAAACACAACTTGAAAGCTCGGATTTATAAAACTTAACTAAAGTTGTTCAAAAACTATCAAATCAAGTTATAGACTTGAAAAGGACAACCGAAGAAGCTTTCTCGAGAAAAGGACCTTACAAACCCCCATTCCGAAAGCCTTTTATTACCAACCGACCTAGTCCAACCACTGAAGGCCTTAATCTAGAAAGTCTGCAATGCACCCTTCAAACAATTCTAGAAGCCTAGGATAACTTGATGCCTCCTGAGATTCCTGAGGAGGTAGTTGAACAAGAGACAGTTCAAGAAGAGGAGTCTTCTCTGAATATTTTCAGACACTTATCGGATAGCATCTTCCAACCCAACTTCAAGACAATACATCCCTATAATACTAGGAGTAAGACAAAAAACAAACCTTCTTCTGAAAACCCTGCAACTTTACCTCCAAAATAGTCTAAACCAGCTAAGACTAAACAGAGTCATGTGAACCCCAACTTAGATTATGATGTAGTTGAAGATCTTAAAAAGTTGAGAGCTAACATTTATGTTTATGAGTTATTGAAATTTCCATTTTTGCTACAAAAAATGTTACAGAATATCTCAAAGAATGGAAAAAGTAGTAATTCAAGTGGTAACAAGGTTGTGCAGAACAAAGTTCCTCAGAAGACTTCCACTAAAAACAATCCTAATCCTCAAGATAAAGGAAGCCTTCCCATAAGTAATGTAAACAATGTAAATAATGTAAATAATGTAGATAAAGTAGCTTTAGAAACTGCGAGTAAAAAGCCACAAACTACCACCCTTAGAACTCGTAAAAATGTACCTCCATTTTTGTTAACATTCGAAATATTTAATAGAAATGTGCACAATTGTATGGTAGAATTAGGAGCATCATCCAATGTGATGCCATGGTTAGTTTACCAGAAGATTAACGAAGTTAAACCCTCCACCTTAAAAATCATACAACTCGATCGGACCAATGTTAAAGTTATAGGCGAACTAAAGAATGTGCTTATAAGATTATCGTTTAACCCTAAGGTTCATCAAGCCATTGATATAATTGTTGTGGATATTCCAGAAGTGTATGGTTTTTTTTTAAGAAGGGACTGGTCAGAGCAGCTACATGGTTATTTTGCGACAGATTGGTCTCATCTATGGCTTCCAGACAATGGTAAGCCCAAAAAGATCAAGGTAAATTGTGAACGCTACCTTAAGTTCACAGTTACAGATCTGAATGATCCCAAAGAACCATTTACACCTTCTGCTAATTCACCCGAAGTACAAGGGATGGATACCTTTTTTGGCAATTTCATGGTCGAGGCTCCAGCTATCAGCAATCCAGAACAACGGTCCGAAATTGTAGCATATGTGCAGCCAACAGCTTCTACGCGATGGTGTCATGTACCCGATGGAAATCAAATTTGGTCTCTTTGTTTTGAAGGGTCAAAGTCCAAAGAAGGAGATGGAGCAGGCTATGTTATTATCGATCCGACAGGTAACAAAACATTAATCACATGTAGGCTAGAATTTGAATGTACTAACAACACTGTAGAATATGAGGCTTTACTACAAGGTCTCAAAAAAGCTTTGGATATGAACATTCAAAACTTGGCTGTCTTTGGTGACTCTGAAATAGTGGTTAGACAGGTAAGAGATTCTATCCACTGTCTGTCTCCGCATCTCAAAAGCTACCAATCCAAGAAATGGAATTTAATGAATAAGTTTGTTGCTTTCAATATAAATTCTATCCCTAGATTGAATAACTTTGAAGCAGATCTATTAGCTAATGTAGCTTCTAAACTCTTTCCTGCAGAAGGCTTGTCCCTAGACGCATTCTCCGTCAAACTGTTGTTCCGGCCATCTGTTCCCGACAACATCACGAACTAGAGAGTCTTTGACGATGATCAGAAAATTATTAACTTTCTGCATATGGAAGAAACTTTTCAAGGCACGGTGATAGATGAACACATGCACGATGAAAATTTGCGCGATTTCACGGTAATACCAGATCCGAGAACTCATGAATCTTCATCGGACATGGTAAATTCGATCCCTAAATATGTAGTAAGATTAGAGAAATTTTATGATCTTCAAGATAAATTTAAAAAGTCGATCAACTGTAAAACCAATAGTTCCTCGTTATCTTATGAAAAAGTAAACTTAGGAACTAATGATAATCCCCAGTGCATTAATCTAGGGGTAGGATGTTCTGAATATGAAAAAGTTGCATTTATTAAATTGTTCAAAGAATTTAAAGATGTCTTTGCATGGATGTATGATTACCTTAAAACTTTCGACCCTAACATCATACAACATGTCATTCCTATGAAGCCCCAGACCTTACCCTTTCAACAAAAATTGAGAAAAATGCACCCTAAGCTTGAACCGACCATTAAAAAAGAATTGAATAAGCTCCTAAATGCTAAGATAATTTTTCCTGTTAGGCACACTCAATGGGTTTCTAACCTTGTCCCTGTCCAGAAGAAAAGTGGGGAAATACAACTCTGCGTCGATTTCTGAAACCTTAATAAAGCGTCTGATAAAGACAACTATCCTGTCCCACCCATGGAACAAATCCTTCAACATGTATCTGGTTCTGAGAAGCTATCCTTACTGGATGGTTTCTAGGGGTACAACCAAGTCATGATGTCTCCTCCAGACCAACTTAAAACTACCTTCCACACCCCGTGGGGCACTTATGCTTATTGAAAAATGCCCTTTGGATTGATTAATGTTGGTGCCACTTTCCAGAGAGAGATGGACATCGCTTTCCGAAGCTTAATCAATCAGTCCATCATAGTATACTTAAATGATGTTACTGTATTCTCTAAAAACAAAACCGATCATCTAGCTCACGTACGAGCCATTCTACAGCGATGTCGTAAATACGACATCTCCTTGAATCCTAAAAAATCTGTCTTTGCAGTAGAACAGGGTAGACTCTTGGGATTTATTGTGTCGAGCGAAGGAATGATTATCGACCCCGAAAGGACTCAAGTCATCGCGAAACTTCCCCCTCCTACATCCAAAAAGTCTATGCATTATTTCTTAGGCTAGATTAACTTCGTGAGGAGATTCATCCCCAGATTCTCCGAAATGGTTAGGCATTTACATAATTTAATTAAGAAAGACACCCAATATCACTGGGGACCCCTAGAAAATCAATATTTTAATGCAATAAAGAAGGCCATAATAGATGTTCCATCTCTCATGAGCCCTGACTTTTCTCAAGACTTTACACTCTACACTTTTGCTTATGACCGTTCCTATGTCACCGTCCTAACTCAAAAGAACGTCGAGAACAATGAAGTACCCATCTCCTTTATGATCTCTTCTTTCAAAGGCACTGAACTTAATTACCCATCGGTAGATCAGAAAGCCTACGTTGTTTTCAAAGCAGTTAATCATTTCCGATCCTATATTTTGAAGTCTAGGACGAAAGTCATTGTCTCCTACCCAGCCATCAGGAACCTGTTAGTACAAAAGTAATTAGGAGAAAAGAGGGATAACTGGGTCACCTCCTTGTAGGAATATGACTTAGAAATTACCCCATCTCAAATAGTGAGAGGACAAGGGATATGTAAGTTAGTCTCTGATTTAGCAGCAGGACAACAAGAAGAAAGTGATATGTCAAACCTAGGTCAACACGATCAAAACACAATCTATTGCGCACAAAACTCTGCCAGTCTATGGTATGACGATATAAGATTCTGTCTTGAACATGGGTCAGCTCCTCGTCACTTGAACCCCACTAAAATAAGAGAGTTGAGATTAAATTCTTCCTCCTTTCATTTGGTTAATGGTATCCTATTTCGTCAAAGTTTTGACGGCATACTGATGCGTTGTCTTGAGAAAGACGAAGCTGAAAAAGTCTTGTTAGAGTTGCATGCTGGAGAAGCTGGTGGTCATTTTGGTGGTGACACCACTGCTCATAAGGTTTTAAGAGCCAGTTATTACTGGCCCACTCTTTTTAGAGACGCCCATGCCTTGTGTTGTAAATGTACCATTTGCCAGAAAGTGTTAGGGCAGTTACAAAAACCAGCCTTTCCTTTGCATCCCGTTTCAGTAGACTCTCCTTTTCAGTAGTGGGGCCTTGATATCATAGGTCCAATCAACCCCCCATCCTCACAATAGCATATGTTTATCATAAAAGCCACAGATTACTTTACTAGGTGGTCTGAAGCTGTTGTGTTAAGAACTGTGAACACCAGTCATGTAATTGCCTTTGTAAATGCAAATATTATAACTCGTTTTGGTATCCCTGACTATTTAGTATTCGACAATGCTTCTTACTTTTCCTCTCTTGAGATGAGTGATTTCGCTTTGGAAAAAGGAATTAAATTGAAGTATTCTTCTAGATATTACCCCCAAGGCAACGGATTGGCAGAATCAACAAATAAGAACTTGATTAAAATCATCAAGAGAACGGTGGCTGAAAATCACAAAAATTGGCACAATGCACTGTTGAACGCACCGTGGGCTGATAGGGTAACACCAAAAGCTATTGTAGGTAACTCCCCCTCTTTTCTCGTTTATGGCAGAGAAGCAATTCTTCCACCACACATTCTTCTTCCTTCACTTTAGTTATCACAGAAAATTCAAGAAGAAGATTGTCCCCCTTTGGAAAACTGAATTAATGCTTTGATGAAGCTAGAAGAGGTAAGAGCCCGAGCTAAACATAAGTTAGATCAACATCAATTATTGGTTAAAATCTGGTTCGATTCTAACTCTGCTTCTGATAGGAATTTTGAAGTAGGTGAGCTCATCTTGAAATGGGACAAACCCCATGAGGGAAAGGGAGAGCACACGAAATTTCAAAACTTATGGCTTGGATCGTTTTTAATTGCTGAAAAGTTGGGTCCCAGTTCTTTCCGATTACAGAATCTTGAAGGGTAGCCTGACACCTATCTGATGAATGCCCAAGCCCTGAAAAGATACTTTGCTTGACGACAAACCTTGTACAATATGTACATATTTTTCTTTTGTTTGCCTTTTCTTTTTCTTTTTGTTTTTGATTTCTCTTTTGAGTTTATCAGCTTGTGTTTTTGGAAATAAACATACCTGTATACTGAGCTATTTAGACAAAGAAAACAGAAAATTCCTTCGTTGAAATAACTGCTAAGAAAATTCTATAAACATCAATTGTATACTTCTGAAATTTACATCTGTGATGGGCAAAAGTTAGTCGTTTGAAAGAAGTTAACTGATTTCAATCTCTAACATAAGATTGTTGGGATCATCCATTATCTTTTTATGCTGTCCCTTTTCCTTAACGGAATGACTCAGAAGATGTCTCCCTACCTTAGGAAGTTGGTTCTGTAAATGAAACGTCTCTGGATCTTAATAAAGGACACTTTAAAAAAAAAAAAAAAAAAATTCTGTTGAGGTCTGAAAAAATATGTTAATATATCATAATTTTCAGCGTCACCCCGCTCAACTATATATCTTTGAAAAACAAAACAAAATAAATCAATAAAAGAGCTATGGGAAGTGCTCGTAAACCCGCCGGGATGCTAAACAGGTCTGCTGGCAGCGGGTAAATGCATGCATGATACCAAGACAACTTCGTCGGGGTACTGAACAGGCCCGCTGGCAGCGAAGCAATGTCGGGTATATGAAAATTTGCAAATAAGAAACCTCTTAATGTCCTTTATTCTGATCTAGAACTTCTTGGCAGGATACGGATGTCAGAGTGGGTTAAACGGCAACCCTGTCGAGGCTATGGATGCCTACTAGCAGCAGTGGCTCTGTCAACAGTATTGGAGATTTTATCTTTAATATCGCAACTCGCTTGTCTTGAGACTGTTATCAGCTTTCATCCTTTAAACACTACTAGAATATTTGGCTAATGATGATGTTCACACGATTTTCTGGTTGTTATCTTTGAGTTAGAATTTTTCTCGTTATCCTAATCTGAATTGGTTCTTTTGGCAGAGATAACGGATTCTACCAGTGTGTCGCCATTGTTTGCAGCCAATTCAAATTTTTACACTGTCCTTATAAGCTGCCTACACCAGAGTTTTACAAACTTTGATTTTGTCGCAATCTCTTCAATAAAATGACACTATTGTTTTATATGCATTTGCACACTTACCTTTGTTCTTGTTTTCACGACTGAAAGCGTGAAAACTTGATTTACGAAGTCACATTAAAATCATTACCAGATTGTTATGATCGCTCTTGTTTATATGCTCATCGTGTTTTCGAATTTGTTTATCAATTGACAAGATTGCAAGATCATTATTCTTTTGACATTCTTATTTGAGACTTCATTTACAAGACTGTGGTGATATTCTTTTGATCAAGTTTATGATGCATTGGTGATTTGGATTTATATGTTCTTTGATCGATTCACTTGGCACATTGAAAACATGTTTGTGTTGTGACAAAACCCTTGGTATAAAACATTACATACAACACATGTTTCATATAACCAAACCCTTGGTGCGATTTTGATTTATTGCTTTGGTTTTGAAACTATAACTATTGCTTGTGCTAATGTTTAATCCACTTACCAAAGGTTTCGATTGATTGATTGAAGTGGCATGTTTGTAACACATATGTATTTTGATTTGAATAAGTTGTAAGCGTCGACGGTTGTACCATGGTGATGACTATTCTGCATGGCAGAAATAGCTCCACCACCTTCGCACGATATGTCATTAATGTTTACCCTATCCCTATTTCACCTTTGCTGGTTTCGGGTAAGCATGTGAGCATTCTTCCCCTGCGTATGCTGCACTCAAACCCTGGCTCATTCACATCGCTCACTATGTTCTCCTGTCTATGGCACTGGTGGTGCTAATTGAGCCAAATGGTAATCAAGCCCTGCTATTGTTCGATAACGTTTGGAAAGATTTAGAGGATAGTGGTTGGCTCATGTTTGGACAAAGGTTTGAGGGTTTCAATCTGTTTGTTGCACAACAATTCACCCTTACCTTTGATGGGTGTAGGGATAAAGTAGGTGACATTCATCTTGAGCTGAATGAAGCGTTCATATGCTCTGCCACAAGATTGGCAACCATGGGCCAACGATGGTTTAAAAAATCTAAAATCGATGAGGTGCCATGGCCTTTACTGTTTGTATCACGAAAGTCACATCCCATGACAAAGGTATGCCTATTTCCATGCTTAAACCTAGGTGGCATGACCTTTTGATAATGGATAAACAATTTGTGACCTGAGGGTCGCTATGGATTGGTTTTTCTTTATCACCTTTGACTGTTAATGAATTTCATGGGTTATCCATTGAACATGCCATTTTATTTCCAACGTAGTCTGTACAAGATGTCAAAGAGGTTTAAAAGAGAGAAGGCCGACAATAGCTTGTTCCACCACGGCCTGATCAGACTCATTGTCGTTCACAATTTGAACCTTCACGACGATAATTAGCAATCTTTTCCCTCTCGAAATGGCTTTGCTGATTCAGAGTCCGTCCAAATCGACAAGCTTGTGGTCAGTGAGACTAAGGTCGGGCCACCTGTGCCCTTTCCATTCCCTTTTACCCTCTCCTAAACCCTCTGTGGACCCTGATATCGACCTACTCGACATTATAACAACCAAGGTTGAGGCTGTAAAAAATCCTGTGAGCAAGAAGGTCAAGGGTAACCCTACTGTCGATAGAAAAGGTAAAAATAATGCTCGATTGATATCGAGACTTTCTTGGAAAAATCCTAAACCAAACATTGATCAAAAACCCATAGTCCTCAGCGAAGACTCGGACTCTGATATCGAGTGCTTCCTGGCTAGTGAGTACCCTTATTCCCATGTCTGTGCTCCAAGCCACCCTACTACGACTTTGTTTCTAATTTACCCCCTTGCCTAAAGAACAATCGTAGCTACCCAAGGATCAAGCTACCTAATGAAACCCTCGATGATCTGAACAAACCCTCGACTGTCATTTCGAAGCTTGAGCAAGCAGCATGTGTTCAATGTAATGTGTGGCTTGAACGCTACTATATCGACGTTCCCTTGTTACAGTCGAAAATCAAATCATTGGAAAACCAAGTTACAACAC
Source organism: Picea engelmannii (assembly GCA_009831015.1). Classification (NCBI taxonomy): domain Eukaryota; kingdom Viridiplantae; phylum Streptophyta; class Pinopsida; order Pinales; family Pinaceae; genus Picea; species Picea engelmannii. The sequence goes on along the minus strand of ML779495.1, from coordinate 784,218 downwards.
TGTCAAGAGAAAGGGATAACCTTCAAGATAATGAAAAGAAGCAAAAAACCACTGGTTCGATCGTATTTAGGAATGTCAAATCAGCTACAGCCTTCGTCAATTCCAAATTGTCATAATCGAAGCCATTTCATTTGGTCCAGGTATGATTTTCAATTTTAAATTTTGTTTCAGGAGTGTCTTGAATTAATTTATAATGGAGTTTTGATTTCGGTTAGTTCTGTTCATGATTTAGTTATAGTTTAATCCTATACGATAGATTCATTTTAAAATTAAAAATAGTTACGATTTGTTTATGCGATTTGTTGTGCCCAGTTTAGTACAAGCAATTTATTGATTTTGATTTGGTTGGGTTTGTTTGTAAATCAATTCTGTTTGATAGTTGATTTGGCATGATTTTAATTAGTTTCATTTTCTCTTAATAACTCAAAACGAATTTGTTCTATATCGAATTAGTATCATCGATTGTATTTTAATTATCTTCGACCTTTGCTAAAGATATACTTGCTATAATCATGGACTTGTGTTGATTCATAATAGCTGTAACAAACACAAACTGTTTCGATTCATTTTGGTTTGGTTGATGCATGTTTTGAGTTAGCACGATTGCCTATTTTGAGTTAGATTGATATCGAAAATTGATTTGATGCTACTCTTTTGGTTTTGATTTTATCTCTGTTGAATTCAGATGAGAAAATTCGGCTAATAGTTCGTTTTAGAAATTGACTCAAGTAATGATTTTGTTGAATATCAATCGATTCTTTCTGCCCCCAATTGGAAATAGAAAACATTCGATGAGTCCCACAGATCTTGTTATCAACCAATTAATTCCATTATGATTTCGTTTGTGATAATTTGCACACCAATTTTGATTTGATTCGCTAATAGCATGGATCATTTGTTTATGTTTAATATAGTGATATCAATCTGAAAACGATCCTGTTGTTTTCGTATGGATTTGATCGTGAGTTCTGTTAATGGATGAGGCATCATAAATGATTGCATATGATTTGCTTAACTGTATCGATTTCAATTGGTTTATGAAAACGATTTTATTGCTGTTAAGTTATCCAATACGATTTTGTTAACCCGAATTGGGGATAACGAATTAAACAGAGTGTATACATCTCTGTTTGGTTGAATACGATTTAGCAAGTGCCGATTTGAATGATGCTTTTAGCAATCAAATATTGGTTTGATAGTTTGTATTTAATTCTTTAAGTTCGAATTAGATTTTAATATGATTCTGTGTTTGATTTAGACCAGCTACAGAATCGCAAGATTCTATAGCTAGTCTTTAGAATTAGATTTTTATCAATTTTATTAATAAAATATCCTTTTAACTTGCCTATTTTTGTCCTCTTTCAGGTACATTCGAATTGAAATAATCAATTGGGCATGTTGTGGCAGTCTAGGAGATATTTGTGTGATGTAGTTTTTATTTTTAAGTTGTTAGTTTGAGTTAGAGATAGAAACTTGGGATATTTTCCCAGATTTGTGTAAAAAGTTTTGATAACCTCCACAGGGATGTTTTACCCCGTGTAAGGTCTTTAAATACTTGTAATATTTTGTAATAAACTCATCATCATCCTCACTGTGGGAGAACAAGATGTAAGGTAACTAGAGAGGTAGTGGGGGGGGGGCAGAGGGCCCATAGTGATAATAGTGGAGGTCATTCAATGTAAGGTGGACTAGGTCCACTATATTATTAAATAAGGCCCACTATGGTAGTTAGATATAATAAATGGGTAATTAGATATAATAAATGTAAGAGGACTTCTTAGAAGGTTCTACTTCTAGAAGATTACTCCTCTAGAATGTTCTTAGGCGATGGTAGCACTATATAAAGGGGTTCAAGCAATGTGAGGAGACATGAAGAAAATTAGTGTATTTGGAGTGGTAACTCAATAGGAGGATGCCCTCTCGAAGAGCCAAGTGAACAAGAGAGGATCCCTTCCATAATAGGATCCATTGTATGGTGTTTCCCTACCTCAAGGGTTTGGTAATAATAAAGTGTGGTTTCTTCTATCTTGCTTGTGGATCTATTGTGTATTTAGTATTTGTGGTGATTATATTTGTAGATCAATTGGTACTTAACAATGTGGTATACCTAGGGAGGTAATATGGGTACATAGGGAGGTACCCAATGGGAATGTAGTTATGCGTTATTAGTGGAAGTCATTTAATATATGGGAATGTGGTCATTCAATGTAAGGTGGACTAGGTCCACTATATTAATAAAGGCCCACTATGGTAGTTGGATGTAATAAATGTGAGAATGCTCTCTAGAAGGTTCCTAGGAGATAGGGAGAGCTATATAAAGAAGTCTAGGCAATGTAATGAAACATAGTGAAGAATATTGTGATTGTACAAGCAAGGATTGCTTAAGGAGTTTTATCCTTCCATAAGGATTAATATATGGTGTTACCCTACCTCAAGGGTTTTCTCTATTTCTTGTGTTCATGTTATAGTGAATGGTTTATGGTTTATTCTTGGTATTGTTGAAATATATTTGCAGATCTGGTATAGGTACTTAACACTAGACTATGGATTTATGATTCATACTGAGACGAAAGTTGATGTCTTGTAACATCTTTCGCTTTCAATATATCAATCTTTTGTTTCAAGTTTTTGCATATCAGTTGGCAATTAATTATCGACTACTTTAGCTATCGTAATTTATTGTATGTTGATATGATTTGATTATATGTCGTCTGTATCTGATCTCTCCTATTTTTAAAGTACAACAATTACTTTGTTTCAGTTAATGAATGACATATTTCTCTTCTTTGTTAATTGAATCATTCTATATAGATCTTTGCATACTGATTTATCTAACTGTGAAGATTTATAAATCATAAGGTTGTTGTAAATTTTTATGTCTTCTTTGTCCTGTAATTATATTTGAAGAGCACAACTGCTTCTAGTTTACGAGAAGCTCTTGGAGAATTTGGTGTGGGTTTCCTCCCTCCGATCAGCTAAGATAATCATGGCATACACAGGGCAAACCTGAAGCGTTACTTTAGGTCAGTTTGTTATTTATTTGATAGTTAATCTGTTAGTATAATTCAAGTAGTTTAGTTAGATATATGTGTAGTTTAGATTTTTAGTTAGAGTTAGTATTTTAGTTGTTTAGTTTAGATATATATATATTTTTTTTCCTTTCATAAAATTATAAAAAAAAAAAAAAAATAGTCTCGCTGTCTAAGGACAGATTACAAATGAGTTTTTCAGGTTTCCATTCAAATTTGTAATTTGTAAACATTGTACATTTGTAATTAAATTTGACCCTGTTAGTAAGTGATCATTTGATTTTATAAAATTATAGTTGTGTAGTATTAGGTAGTAAATCGTATATATTTTAATAGTTTAGTTTAGTTTTTATTAGTTTGTTTTAATAGTTAGTTTTAGTTAGATTAGTTAATTTAGAGTAGTTTTCTTTTGTTTTCTTAGGACTTAGATCAGCTAACGGAGCCGCTAAACACGTCAGGGTGGTTCATCCCAAATGGCTTGGGTTATTTAGACAACCCTGGACCAGATCCACTCTTCTAGTTGACGGACGGTCAATTTCGCCTGCCAACAGGCCCTTTTCTCCAATATGCCCCAATATTTGATGCCACATCATGGTATTCTTTCTAGGGATAGTATTGGTCTTGTCTTCTTTATTTGTCTGCTCAGGGACAACATAACTGTTACACCCATTAGTATAAGTTATTCCCAACAACTTGTACAAAGTTCCACACTGAACTCCCCTCATCAACACCATTGCGCCTTGTAGCATCTTGCAAGTGCCCTTTCCCAATACAGTATCCACTCCTGCATCATCCAACTTGCTTATAGATATTAGGCTCCTGGACAGTTTTGGAATGTGCAGAACCCCAAGGAGAGTTTTAATCCTTCCATATTTTGTAACAACTTAACCCTTCCACATCCCATGATTTTGGATGTCGAGTCATCTCCTAGGAATATATCACCACCATTGTATTTTTCATATTCATAGAACCACTCCCTGTGAGGATTCATATGGTATGGTGCACCTGAGTCGATCAACCATATACCACGGTCTGCATGTGTACCTATAGATGCCAGGTAAAAATCACCTCCTTCTTCAGTGGAGGTTTTGTCCTCTGTGGAAGAGGTACTATCAGATCCCTTTGGTTTATCAACCTTCTTAGACTTGCAATATTTCTTATAATTCCCTATTTTACCACACTTCCAGCATTTACTCAACTATTTTCCTAGAGACTTAGATCTACCTGTAGATTTAGATCTCCCCACCGAAGACTTACCTGGATTCCTCTCTTGGGTATGAACTCTTATAGATAAAGCATCTGTGCTATGACCATCCATTCTTTTCTACCTCATCTCTTCATATAGAAAGGATGAAACTACATCCTCATACTTCAATGTAGATTGAGTGGTACTATGAATTTCTACAACCAGATTATCCCAAGAGTCTGGAAAATAACACAACAAAGTAATACACTTATCTTCTTCTACAGTCGTAATATTAACAGAGCCAAGTTAACTTACCAGAGTATTAAAGGCATTTAGATGTTTTGTCACAGAATCTCCATCTTCCATCCTAAGATGATACAACTTTTTTTGAAGAAACAACTTCTTTACCTGGGACTTTGATTGATACAAATTTCATAACTTATCCCATAGTTTCTTGGCTGTAGATTCTCCCGAGACATTCAACAACACCGAATCTGCCAGGCAGAGTCGAATAGTACTTCTTGCTCTCATGTCCAACTTCTCCCAATATTCCTTCGACATACCAGTAGTGTTAGAAAAAACAGGACCGCAGAGAAATAAAATAAAACAAATGTAGAAACAAAACACAGAAGACACACAATACAAGAGAGAGATAGATTTACGTGGTTCACCCATTGTGGGCTACGTCCACCAGAGAAATTGCCAAGTCCTTCCTATATTATTATCCAGCAAATGAAGGGATACAACCCACAACAAAACTCGTTGTAACTTGCTCTTCTTTCTCTCACATTCTCCTCTCTCAAAATACAATATTCACCATCATCCATAGCCGCAATACATTTCCCTCATAAAAGAGGGTTGCCTTCTAGGGAAAAAAACCCTAACATAATCTCTACCATTAGATCTGTGACCTTATAATGAATGGTCCAGATTTACAATGAAATTACAATATACTTTTACAAGGCAATTTTTTCTTCGGGGGCTTCGCCCCCAAACCCCCCACCCAGGGGGATAGCCCCCCCGAACCTTGTAGAGGGGGTACTCCCCCGTGTGGAAGAGTGTACATACTTCTAGGGTGTAAATACTTCATGGGGTATAAACATGGCTGAAAGCAAGGACCTCTGAATCAGGAAGATAATCAGGCTCATCAACCAACAATCTCCCACTTGGAGACTGATCTCAACAACTCCACCGCTGTTGTATATGTTGGACTCTGAACCTTCTTGGACCTAGAAAATTTCTCATTTTCATCTTCATTCTTGAAGACCAACTAAAACTGAGCAAGAACTCAGTTTCTCCCTGGTTACTCCCTTTGTTAACATGTCTGTAGGATTCTAGATAGTGTGTATCTTTTCCATGTTCAATTGTCCATCTTCCAAGGTAGATCGTATGAAGTGGTACCTCAACTGTATATGCTTAATCTTTGAATGGAAGGCTGAGTTCTTTGCAAGGTGAATGGAACTCTGACTATCACAATACAACCTGCTTTTCTCCTACTTCTTTCCCAATTCCTCCATAAACCTTTGTAACCAAATCATCTCTTTACTAGCCTCTGTAGCAACAACATACTCTGCCTCTGTTGCTGAAAGTGCAACAACCTTTTGCAGTTTCGAAATCCAACTTACTATTGTTCCACCTATAGTAAAAACATACCCTGTGGTGCTCCTCCTACTGTCTTTATCACCTGCCATATTTGAATCAACATATCCCTGTAGAAAAGTGTCTAAACCTCCAAAACACAATGCATGTGTAGTAGTACCTCTCAAATACCTGAGAATCCACTTTACTACCTGTTGGTAGCCAATTAACCTTTTTTTTTTATGATCCTGTAAGTTGCCTACACCTAGGTCTTGCAAGCATCAAATTTTGTCGCAATTTTCAAATAAATGACATTTTCATTTTTTTTTGCGACATTTGCACATTTGTCTTCATTAAGTTTTCACGACTGTAAGCGTGAAAACTTCTCATTTCGAAGTTGTTTTTCGATCATTATCTGAACTGTCAATATCTTTTATGTCATTACACCTATTGCGCTTACCTTTTATTGATCATTATACAATTGGCAAAGTCCTCTAATCGGTTCTCATACTTCGATTGATTGTATAACTTGGATTTATTGAGTTTGTAAGACATTTAACCTTTGGATTTGCACTTTATATGACTTGCCTGATCATTGATTCTATGAAAATGCATAGGGGTTATGATTAAATTATATATATATATATATGATATAATCCTTATGTTAATCTTTTCATAACTTATTGGCTTGTCAACTATATGAATACCGTTTGGCACCTTGGTTAAACTTTTGATTATATACATTGGCACATAGTTGATTTTGGGTTTTGATTTATATGTCGGACGTTTGAACATTATGGTATAACATTTGCGCACATTGGTATACACATTGGATTTTATTGGTTGTACACATGACTTAATGGTTGAACTATTATTATGGAGTGAACAACTATGAAAATCGACGGTTGTACTTGGATAATCAATATTTTGCATGGCAGACTCCACCACCTTCGCATGCTCGCATTTATGCTTATCCCCTTTTGCTCGTTCATTGTTGTTAGCTTGAGTAGCTCTGCTCCTGTGTGTATTGATGAATTCAAACCCTTCCCTTACCATGTGTTCGGCTCCATGGCACCAGTTGTGTGAGTCGAGCCCAATGGAAATCAAGCCCTGTTAATGTTTGACAATGCCTGCTGAGATTTGGAAGACAATGGATGGCTTACCTTCGTGAAACGATTTGAGGGTTTTAACCTTTGTGTAGCACGACAGTTTTCCATGACCTTCGATGGATGTCAAGCCAAGGTAGACAACCTACAGTTAGAGATTGATGAACAGTTTATCAACTCAGCTATGAGGTTACCTACCTTGGGAAAACATTGGTTTAAGAATTGCAAGGTCAAGGAAGTGTCGTGGACATTGTTGTTTCAATCACGCAAAGTCACATCTTGTGACAGAGGTATGCCCATATCTATGCTCAAACCACGATGGCACAACTTGTTAATGATACTTAAGCAGTTCATGACCTATGAAGGTCGATACAGACTTGTGTTCCTTTACCACCTGCGTTTGCTGATGATTTGTATAGGGTATCCTCTAAACATGCCTTTCTATTTTCATCGGAGCCTGTATAAGATGTCGAAAATATATAAAAGGCAGCAGGCTGAAAACAGCCTGTTCCACCATGGGCTTATTAAGCTCATCGTTGTTTATCATTTCAATTTACATGGTGATAATTGGAAGGCTTTCATCGCCCATAATGGCTTTGAGGACACCGACCATGTATAGGTTGATAAACCTGTGGTAATTGAAACCAAGCCCGAACTTCTTGTACCCTTGCATCTCCTACTGCCTAAACACTCGGTCGACCCTGGTGGTGACTTACCTGACACTGTAACTAAGAATGTAGAGGCCATTAAAAATCCTATGAGCAAAAATCCCAAGGAAAACCTTGCTACTAATGCCAAAGGGAAAAGGAATGCCCGACTCATTTTGAGAATGGCCAAAAACAATCCAAAACCCTCTGCCGAGTCTAACCCTATCATCCTGAGCGAGGATTTTGATTCTGATATTGAGCATTTTCTGGCCAGCGAGTACCCCTACTCGCAAGGTTTATGTCCCGAGCCCCCTTATGATTTTGTATCAAAGCTTCCCCCCTGCCTAAAGGACGATCCTAACTACCTGGGTATTAAGTTGCCTCGTGAAACCCTCGGTCATTTGGCCAAACCCTTGAAACCCACATAGTCACCCTATGACCAATGCAATTTGTGGTTAGAATGATATTATATTGATGTTCCTATACTCCAGTCAAAGATTCAATCACTGGAAGACCAGATTGCAGTGCTAACCAGTCAAAAAGCCAAGCTCCAAGCAACAGATAAAAAGCAAAAGACAACCGGCTCCATCCTGTTCAAAAACGTGGAATCAGCCATGGTTGTTGTAAATTCCAAGTTGGCATAATCAATCAGCTTCGTTGCTACATAGTTATGGTTTTGACATCATTTTTTTTTTGTAAATAATCTAGGTTGATGTAATGGTTTGAATTCAGTTTTTAAACGGTTCTGTTAACATCTTGAATGGCTCTGTTATAATTGTGTGTATTCTATATATAGTTTTAAAAAAAAGTTTCAATCCGATATACGATCTGATCATTCCCAGTATAGCAATCGATAGATTTTGATTGGATTTGTGATCCGTTAGGATTTTTCGAATGACTTATGGTTGAGTTTTTATTTGCATGCATTAATTAACCATTGAGAAACTTAGCGAAAGAATGAGAAAAGAAAAGGAATTATATAGCCATATACATATATGAAGATCTGAAATGCAATGAAAGACAACAAACCATAATACGCAGGTTGATAATGGAGTTCGACACAACTTTGCCTACGTCTCTGGGCCTTTTCTCTGTAGGGGAGGCTTCTTTATTTCTGTTCAAAAGATCGATAGTACATCATTACAATGGCGAATGGATACAATATTGATCTGGTCATGTTCGCCCAGATCTCTGGAACCATGCACAAAAAATGGCATGCGAAACGGACGTCCGGAGCTCTCAGAAATGGTCCGATAGCATCTCCTCCTCAACGACTGCTCTGCCTCAAACTGGCTTTGACTTGGCTTCTCCTCAGCATCTCTACTCTAAATGCTCTCCAAAGTTGTCCCCATGGCCTCAAAATGGCCTTGGTTAAATAGTTGGGAAGTTGGTTATCTATCTCCAACTTCCTCCACGAATTTAGGCTCCAAAAATGTCTAATAACCCACAAAAATGGATAAAAACCATTAACAATGGGTTAATTACATTTAAAAATTAAAAAGTGGTTATAAAACCCACTTTATTAACTATAATATGGTTTTAATAAGGTGCAGCCCCCAAACCATGGCGCGCACACATTTTATAAGGTCACATGGCTTTAATAGGTCCAGGCGCTAGCCCAAAGGGCTAAGCGCTGGCCTCTAGCCCGCGCACTAACTCCTGGTTACATTGGTGTATTCACGGGACCACAGGCTATACATATAACCGCCTGCACTTATCACCCATAACCACATGCAAACAACCGTTGTAACCATAACTTTAAACCGCGCGGGCATAATATTTGAAACCCCGCCCCGCGCACATGGTCACATGAAATACAATGGAACCGGGGGTCGGGGCTAAGCCCCAGCCCGAACCCCCACGCAATACACCACAAACACATTTAAATACAATTAAACATGTACACATTACAATGTATAACTGGTGGTCTAACGGCTAGCAGAGGTTTATGAAAACTTTGACATAGGGGGAGGTCACCGGTTCGAATCCGGTCCTTGACACAAAAGCTTTTGACACAGTCCAAATTGACCAAAACCGGGTTGCCACGTGGAAGCCTTTGATTGGGCCACGTGGCACCCAACCATTCGCTCGAACAATGCCATGTGTTGCTTGCTGATTCACCCACGTCATCTACCACGTCAGCTCTCTGTACGGTCCAGTCATCCGTGCCACGTCATCTGCTCACATCATTGTACGATCGCCATGTCAGCTGTTGACATCACCCGACACGTAGGTTGCTGACATCATCTATGCTACGTGTCACCCTTTCAGTGGTGACACGTGTCACATCGGGAATTGTCCAGCCGTGCACCAAAAAGTCCAAATCTGCCTGCCACATGTCACTCCCTGGAGCTGCCACGTGTCATCATACGAAATTGCCATGTGTACTATATGGAACTGCCACATCACCGTATGGACCTGCCACGTGTCCTGTACAGAGATGCCATGTGTCACTGTACGGACATGCCACGTCAGCAAATTTTTGCCTGTTTGAATTTTCGGACAAAATGCGATATCTTCTCCATACGGACTCTGTTTGACAAAGTAAATATACCACCAGAATCAGGAAGACGAGACGGACGCAATGGTGTTGGTTTCGTCGGATTCCGAGCACTTTAATTTTTGAGCATTTTTCATGCCTTGTCAGGCTTCTGAATCCGATTTCGGATCACACCTCCCCACAATAAGACCTTTTGGTCCCCAAAATGTTACTGACCACTCGACAATTTCGGGATAGGCCACCCGACTTTTTCTTTGTCTCTGAAAGATTATTACATTAATGGAAGCAAAATACAATGAAGTCGAGACATCCACTTCTGGCAGAACCAAGTGACTGGTTTCTCTCCTTCATGTTGTTCCTCTTGCTTCGCTGGTAATCCTTCCTCCTTTGTGGGTACATGAAAAATCCTTTTGTCCTTCCTTGGATGAAGCTCTGGATTAAGCTTCCAACAACTAGCCTTTTGATGTCCACTCTTGTTGCAAAATGTGCAACGAGTTTTTGGCATCCAGACTTGTTTCCCCTTCTCTTTCTTCCGTTGTGGACTTGAGCCTTTACGTCGTGTTTCCTTCCTGGTCGACATAGGTTTCCTGTACAAATTTTGTCTCTTCCAACACTTGGCAACACAATGCTTAGGTGAATGACAATAAGTACATGGATAAAGATTCCACAAGTTCCGGTTTACTTGATTATGCTTGTTATAATCAAAAGGAGAATTAATAGAAACATGAACATTATACCTTCCATGCTGATCTTCACTTTTCTTTGGAGACGACTTGCATTCACTACCATAGTCCTGAAGTGATGCGCCATTTCCTTTTGTGAAGTATTCCTGCAATGTCTTAAGTTGGCCATTTGAAGCATTACTTGCTTCC
>ML779495.1:750903-763988 GCA_009831015.1 Picea engelmannii | reverse complement strand
CGAGGGGGCAACCTCCTTTTACCCCACTTAAATGTTCAAGTACAAGATGATTCAAAATGAAAATGTCTCCTTGGTATATATAGGAGACTAGGAGGTATAATTACAACTAATGGCCTAAAGCCAACCTAAATAAAATAACATTAATAATATAATATGCCCCAATTAAGGGGTAATGAGCCAACAATAGGGCTTAACATATAACTTCCACAAGGAGGTTTTACCCTGTGGAAAAACCTTTAAATACTTATTATTTTTTGTAATAATCATCATCCTCATTCGTGGGAGAATAAGGATATGGAATTTTAATACAAACTGAGACAGAAGTTGATGTTCTGCTACAACTTTAGCTTTCATAATATCAATCTTTTGTTTCATGTTTATGTTATCAATTTGCATTTGGTTAATGACTACTTTAGCTATCTTAGTCTTTTGCAAATGATATGATTTAATTAATATAATCCATATCTGATTTCTTCCAGTATTTAAAAAACATAGAAATTACTTGATTCAGTTTGTGAATGACAGATTTCTCTTCTTCATCAATTGAATTATTAAGTATAAGTTTTTTCATAACAGGTTTACCTAATTGCAGAGATTTATAAATCATATAATTGTTATGTTTTTTTATGTCTTGTTTGTCCTGTAAACAAACTCAAAGAGCATTGCAGCTATCGTTTACGAGAAGCTCCTGGATTATTCAGTGTGAGTTTCCTTCCTCTGACCAGCTTCGAAGGTCATCATACACAGGACAAATCTGGAGCGTTTCCAGGTCCGTTTTTCATTTGTTTGTTTAGTGTATTTATTAGTAGTTTAGTTTAGATATAAGTTTAGTTAGATTTATAGGTAGAATTAGTATATTCGTGTTTAGTTTAGTTAGTTTTCTGTTTTATTTCTTGTTTATAAAATTATAAAATCAACAAAAAATACCTTTCTCTGTCTTAGGGGAGAGTTATTAATGAATTTTTCAGGTTTTAATTAAATCTGTATATTGTGGGTAATGTACATTTTGTAAATAAGTTATATTTCAGATAGTAGTTAGTATAGTATTAGTTAGTAGATTGTATATATAGAGATAGTAGATTAGTTAGTTTTTTTAATAGTTAGTTGTAATTAGGTTAGTTTATTAGTTTGTTTTATTTATTGTTAGTTAGTTTAGTTTTTTTTACTTAGTTTTAGTTAAATTAGTTAGTTTAGATTATTTTTCTTTTTTTTTTTTTAGGACCTTAGATTGGCTAACAGAGCCGCTAAACCCGTCAAGGTGGTTCATCCCAAACAGCTTGGGTTATTAGACAACCCCGAACTGGTTCCACTTTCTCAGTTGACGGACGGTTGATTTCGCCCATCAACAAATGGCGCTAGAAGGAGGGCCTGAACTTAATTAATGGCATGAGGCAGTCGCAAGACTCCTCCCCCCCCTAATCTCTCACCTATAGTGACTAAAAATCGTTCACACAATAATATTCCCCTTCAAATAGAAACTACTTCAACCAACGATCCACAGATCATAGTTGAGCCAGCAACCCCTAATCCTACAGGTGGTGACATATAAGAGATTGTCCGTCAACCTCTTATTAAAACACATAGTGCCTTAGCTCGTCTTAGGAAACCAAACTGTCTGTGGGGTCAACCTTTAGACTTCTCTGATATCAGAGAACAATTAGGAGATACTAACCTCACTGTGAATCCCACAGATCCAATCAAAAATCCTGCTACAGGAGGATCTGGGATACCTCCTTCACCACCTCCGTCATCTCCTTCCTCTTCTGGAGGAGATTCCTTGTCAGACGAAGGAAATTGACCTTCTCAGCCTTCCACACCCACTACCCCAATGGCAAATCAGAACAACCCTACTAGACCCTGGCTTGATCAGGATGTTGTAGCTGTACCTGGAGCCCAGCACCCTTTACCTAAGCACCCGGAGAAATGGCTTCCCAAGTTTGATCCCGACTCAAAACAGATAGCTGAAGATCATATCAAAAACTTTATGTTAGCCATTAGACTCTGCAATGTTGAACATGAAGACGTTGTCTGTATGTTGTTCCCTTATACTTTTGAGGGTAATGCATCGACATGGTACTTTTCCCAGCAACCCCATACCATCGTGTCTTGGGAAAAGTTTGAGTCATGCTTTTTGGAAAAGTTCAAAGACGGTAAGCCTCCAGAAGTCTTAGTCATGGACCTTTCTAGCTTAAAAATGAACCCAAAAGAAAAAATTAAATATTTTAATCAAATATTCTTGACACTTAAAAATCGAATCCCTGTAGATTTCATGCCTGATGAGAGTCTTATAATAGTTTACTACACTAAAGCTTTGTATCAAAGCATAGCTATTTGGGTTAAACGATCTAAAAAGGCCAAGTTGTTAGAAGCCTTCGAGGAGGCCAGCCAGATTGAAAAATACATACGTAGTCTCAAGGACTCTTCTAGTAACAAAACTGAAACTAGTTCTTCCTCCAAAAAGAAGATTGAAATTCTCCCCAGACCTACTCAAAGTAAAACACAACCTGAAAACCCTGATTTGGAAGCTTAACTAAAGTTGTTCAAAAACTGTCAAATCAAGTTATAGACTTAAAAAGGTCAACCGAAGAATCTTCCTCGAGTAAAGGACCCTACAAACCCCCTTTTCGAAATCCTTTTCCTACCAACTGACCTAATCCAAACCCCAAAGGCTTAAATCTAGAAAGTTTGCAATGTGCCCTTCAAACAATTCTAGAGGCCCAAGATAACTTGATACCCCCTAAAATCTCTCAGGAGGTAGTTGAACAGGAAACAGTTCAAGAAGAAGAGTCTTCTCCAAACATCTTTGGACACTTCTCGGACAACATCTTTCAAGCTAACTTCGAGACTGTTCACCCTTATAATACTAGGAGTAAGAAAACAAACAAGCCTTCTACCGAGAACACCACAACTTCACCTCCAAAGCCATCTAAATCAGCTGAGACTAAACAGAGTAATGTCAACCGCAATTTAGATTATGATGTTGTTGAAGATCTTAAAAAGTTAAGGGCTAACATTTCTATTTATGAATTGTTGAAGTTCCAATTTTTGTTACAAAAAATTTTGCAAAATATTTCAGAGAATGGAAAAAGTGGCAATTCCAATGGTAACAAGGTTGTGCAAAGCAAAGTCCCTCATAAGACTTCCACTAAAAATAATTTTGATCCTCAAGATAAAGGAAGCCTTCCTATAGTCCCTGTAAATAATGTAAATAATGTAGATAAAGTAGCCTTAGAAATTGCGAGTAAGAATCCACAAGCTATTACTCCTAGTGCTCGCAAAAATGTACCTCATTTTCTTTTAACTTTCGAGATTTTCAACAGAAATGTGCATAATTGTATGGTGGACTCAGGAGCGTCATCCAATGTGATGCCTTGGTCTGTCTGCCAAAAGATTAACGCCGAAGTGGAACCATCTACTTTAAAAATCATACAACTTGATCGGACAAATGTTAAAGTGATAGGCGAACTAAAAAATGTATTGACTAGATTATCGTCTAACCCAAAGGTTCATCAGGTTATTGATATAAATGTTGTGGATATTCCAGAAGTGTATGGTCTATTTTTAAGCAGGAACTGGTCGAAGCAGCTACGTGGTTACTTCACGACAGACTGGTCTCACTTATGGCTTCCAGAGAATGGTAAGCCTAACAAGATCAGGGTAAATCATGAGCGCTACCTTAAGTTCACGGTCACTGATTTGAACGATCCCAACGAACCATATACACCTTCTGGTGATTCACCCGAAGTCCAAGGGATGGACACCTTCTTCGGCAATTTCATGGCCGAGGCTTCACCTATCATCAATCCGAGATCGTAGCATATATGCAACCAACAACTTCTATGCAACAGTCCCATGTGCCCGATGGAAATCAAATTTGGTCTCTATATTTCGACGGTTCTAAGTCTAAAGAAGGAGCTGGTGTAGGTTGCATCATTATCGATCCGGCAGGTAACAAGACATTAATGGCTTGTAGACTAGAATTTGAATGTACTAACAATACTGCAGAATATGAGGCTTTACTACAAGGTCTTAGAAAAGCTATGGATATGAACATTCAAAACCTGGTTGTATTTGGAGACTCTGAAATAGTGGTTAGACAGGTAAGAGATTCTATACACTCTCTTTCCTTGCATCTCAAAAGTTACCAGTCTGAGGTATGGAGTTTAATGAATAAATTTTCTACTTTCAATATAAATTCCATTCCTAGATTAAATAATACTGAAGAAGATCTATTAGCTAATGTAGCCTCTAAACTTCTTCCTGCAAAAGGCTTGTCCGTAGATGCATTCTCCTTCAAGCTATTGTTTCGACCATCTGTTCCTGACAATATCACAAATTGGAGAGTATTTGATGATGATCATCAGATCACTAACTTTCTGCACATGGAAGAAACCTTTCAAGTTGCGGTGATAGATGAACGCACACACGATGACAATTTGCACGATTCTACGGTAATACCTGATCCGAAATCTCCTGAAGCACTATCGAACATGGTAAATTCCATACCCAAATCTATAGTTAGATTAGAGAAGTTTTATGATTTTGAAGATAAATTTAAAAAGACGGTCAATTGTAAAACCAATAGTTCCTCGTTGTCTTATGAAAAAGTGAACTTAGGAACTAGTGAAAATCCTTTGTGCATTAATCTAGGCTTGGGGTGTTCTAGACAAGAAAAAGTTGCATTTGTTAAATTATTTAAATAATTTAAGGATGTCTTTGCATGGACGTATGATGATCTCAAAACCTTCAATCCTAATATCATACAACATGTCATCCCGATGAAGCCCCAAACTTTACCCTTCCAACATAAACTGAGGAAGATGCACCCTAAACTAGAACCGACCGTTCAAAAAGAATTGAATAAACTCCTAAGTGCTAAAATAATTTTTCCTGTTAGGCACACTCAATGGGTGTCCAACCTTGTCCCAGTTCGGAAGAAAAATGGGGAAATCCGAGTTTGCGTCGATTTTCAAAACCTCAATAGAGCGTCTGACAAAGACAATTATCCTGTCCCACCCATGGAACAGATCCTTCAACATGTATCCGGTTCCAAGAGGCTATCCTTGCTAGATGGTTTCTCTGGATACAACCAAGTCTTGATGTCTTCACCAGACCAACTCAAAACTACCTTTTGTACCCCATGGGGAACTTATGCTTATCGCAAAAGGCCCTTTGGATTGATTAATGCTGGTGCTACCTTTCAGAGAGCAATGGACATTGCTTTTCGAGGCTTAATCAATCACTCCGTCATAGTTTACTTAGATGATGTGACCGTTTATTCTAAAAACAAAGACGATCATCTAGCTCACTTACGAGCCATTCTGCTACCATGTCATAAATACGGTGTCTCTTTGAACCCCAAAAAGTCTATCTTTGCAGTAGAACAGGGTAAACTCCTAGGATTAATAGTGTCTAGCGAAGGAATGATTATTGACCCCGAGAGGACTCAAGTCATCGCTAAACTTCCCCCTCCTACATCCAAAAAATCCATGCAGTCTTTCTTAGGCCAGATTAACTTCGTGAGAAAATTTGTCCCCAGTTTCTCCGAAATGGTCAGGCCTCTACAGAACCTGATTAAGAAAGATACCCAATATCACTGGGGACCCACAAAAAATCAACCTTTTAATGCCATAAAGAAGGCCATAATAGACGCTCCATCTCTCATGAGCCTTGACTTCTCTCAAGATTTTACACTCTATACTTTTGCCTCTAACCGTTCTTATGCTGCTGTCCTAACTCAAAAGAATACCGAGGACAACGAAGTACCCATCGCCTTTATGAGATCTGCTTTCAAAGGTGCTGAACTTAACTACCCAGCGGTTGATCGACAAGCCTACGCTATTTTCAAAGCAGTTAATCATTTCTGGTCCTATCTTTTGAAGTCAAGGACGAAAGTCATTGTTCCCTACCCTGTCGTAAGGAACTTGTTAGTGCATAATGAGTTAGGAGAAAAGAGAGCTAACTGGGTCACCTCCTTGCAGGAGTATGACTTAGAAATCACCCCAGCTCAAATCATGAGAGGCCAAGGGTTGTGTAAGTTGGTTGTTGATTCAGAAACATGATAGCAAGAAAATAGTGATACGTCAAACCTAGGACAAAGCAATCAAAGTTTGATCTGTTGCGCACAAAACCTCGTTAGTCCCTAGTACGACGATATTAGATTCTGTCTTGAACATGGGTCAGCACCCCATCACCTTGACCCCGCCAAGAGAAGAGCGTTAAGACTAAAGTCTGCCTCCTTTCATCTAGTTAATGATGTATTGTTTCGTCAGAATTTTGATGGCGTACTGATACGCTATCTCGAGAAAGATGAAGCAGAAAAAGTCTTGGTCGAGTTGCATGTAGGAGAAGCTCGTGGTCACTTCGGTGGTAAAACCACTTCTCATAAGGTTTTAAGAGCCGGTTATTACTGGCCCACACTTTTTAGGGACGCCCATGCCTTGTGTCGTAAATGTATCATCTGTCAGAAAGCATCAGGGCAGTTACAAAAACCAGCCTTTCCCTTGCAACCCATTTCTATAGATTCACCTTTCCAGCAATGGGCCCTTGATATCATAGGTCTAGTGAACCCTCCGTCCTCACAACAACACAAGTATATTGTGACAGCCATAGATTACTTTACTCGATGGTCTGAAGCTGTTGCACTAAGAACTGTCAACACCAGTTAGGTAATCGCTTTTCTAAACTCGAATATTATCACTCGTTTCGACATCCCTGATTGTCTAGTCTTTGACAACGCTTCATACTTTTATTCTCTTGAGATGAGCTAGTTTTCTTTGGAGAAAGGAATAAAGCTGAAGTATTCTGCTAGTTACTACCCCCAGGGCAACGGATTAGCAGAATAAACAAACAAGAACTTCATCAAAATTATCAAGAGAACGACAGTTGAAAATCACAAGAATTGGCACAATGCACTGCTGAATGCACTGTGGGCTAATAGGGTAACACCAAAAGATGCTATAGGTAACTCCCCCTTTTTTCTTGTTTATGTCAGAGAAGCAATTCTTCCACCTCACATTCTTCTTCCTTCGCTTCAGTTGTCACAAAAAGTCCAATAAGAAGATTGTCCCCCTTTAGAAAACCGAATTAATGCTTTGATGAAGCTGGAAGAAGTAAGAGCCCAAGCTAAGTGAAAGTTAGATCAACATCAACAATTGGTTAAAAGTTGGTTCGATTCTAATTCTACTTCTGATAGGAATTTTGAAGTAGGCGATCTCGTCTTAAAATGGGACAAACCACATGAAGGAAAGGGTGAGCACACAAAATTTCAAAATTTATGGCTTGGACCATTTTTAATTGCTGAAAAGTTTGGTCCTAGTTCTTTTCGATTGTAGAATCTTGAAGGGAATCTTGACACCTATCCAGTGAATGGCCAAGCCTTGAAAAGATACTTTGCTTGATAACTACCCTTGTATATTATGTATATATATATTTTTATTTGTGTTTGCCTTTTAGTTTGCTTTCTGTTTTTTATTTTGATTTGAATTTATCAGTTTGTGTTTTTGGACATATACATACCTGTACACTGAGCTATTCAGACAAAGATGATAGAAAATTTCTTCGCTGAAATAACTTTTGAAAATTTGTACAAACATCAATGATATATTGATATCTGTGTTGAAAAATTTTGTTGTTTGAAAGAAGTTTACTGATTTCGATCTTTGAGAAAAGTTCGTCATGATCATCTATTATCTTTTTACGCTGTCCCTTTTCCGTAAAGGAATGACTCAGAAGATGTCTCCCTGTCTTAGGAAGTTGTTTTTGTAAATAAAACATTTCTGGAGATAAATAAAGGACAGTTCTAAAAAATTCTGGTGAGGTCTAAAAATATGGTAAGATATCAAGATTTTCAGCATCACCCCGCTCAAATATATATTTATAAAAACAAAATAAAATAAATTATGAATAAGAGCTGTGGGAAGTGCTTGTAAACCTGCCAGGATGCTGAACAGGTCTACTGGCAGCAGGTAAATGCATGCATGGTGCCAAGACAACTTCGTCGGGGTACTGAATAGGCCTACTGGTAGTGAAGCAATGTCGGGTATACGAAAATCTACAAAAACGAAACCTCTTTAATGTCCTTTATTTCGATCCAGAACTTCTTGGTAGGATACAGATGTCAGAGTGGGTTAAATGGAAACCCTGTCGAGGCTATGGACGCCTACTGGAAGCAATGGCCATGCCAACAGTATTGGATATTTTACCTTTAATATCGTGACTTGCTGATCTTTAGATTGTTATTAGTTTTCATCTTTTGAAACACTGCTGGAAAAGATGGTTAATGATAATGTTTGTATGATTTTCCGGTTGTTATTTTCAAGTTGAAATTTTCTTTGCCATCCTAATCTGAACTTGTTTCTTTGATAGAGATAACTGCTTCTTCCAGTGTGTCGCCATTGTTGGAATCCAATTAACATTTTTTTTTATGATCCTGTTGGTTGCCTACACCTAGGTCTTGCAAGCATCAAATTTTGTCGCAATTTTCAAATAAACAACATTTTCATTTTTTTTGCGACATTTGCACATTTGTCTTCGTTAAGTTTTCACCACTATAAGCATGAAAACTTCTCCTTTTGAAGTTGTTTTTCGATCATTATCTGAACTGTCAATATCTTTTATGTCATTATGCCTATTGCGCTTACCTTTTATTGATCATTATACAATTGGCAAAGTCCTCTAATCGGTTCTCATACTTCGATTGATTGTATAACTTGGTTTTATTGAGTTTGTAAGGCATTTAGCCTTTGGATTTTCACTTTATATGACTTGCCTGATCATTGATTCTATGAAAATGCATAGGGGTTATGATTAATTTTTATATATATATATGATATAATCCTTATGTTAATCTTTTCATAACTTATTGGCTTGTCAACTATATGAATATCGTTTGGCACCTTGGTTAAACTTTTGATTATATACATTGGCGCATAGTTGATTTTGGGTTTTGATTTATATGTCAGACATTTGAACATTATGGTATAACGTTTGCGCGCATTGGTATACACATTGGATTTTATTGGTTGTACATATAACTTAATGGTTGAACTATTATTATGGAGTGAACAGCTATGAAAATTGGCGGTTGTACTTGGATAATCAATATTTTGCATGGAAGACTCCACCACCTTCACATGCTCGCATTTATGCTTATCCCTTTTTGCTCGTTCATTGTTGTTAGCTCGGGTAGCTCTGCTCCTATGTGTATTGATGAATCCAAAACCTTCCCTTACCATGTGTTCGGCTCCATGGCACCAGTCGTGCGAGTCAAGCCCAATGGAAATCAAGCCCTGTTAATGTTTGACAATGCCCACCGAGATTTGGAAGACAGTGGATGGTTTACCTTCATGAAACGATTTGAGGGTTTTAACCTTTGTGTAGCACGACAGTTTTCCATGAACTTCGATGGCTGTCAAGCCAAGGTAGACGACCTATAGTTAGAGATTGATGAACAGTTTATCAGCTCAACTATGGGGTTACCTACCTCGAGACAACGTTGGTTTAATAATTGCAAGGTTGAGGAAGTGTCGTGGACATTTCTGTTTCAATCACGCAAAGTCACCTCTTGTGACAGAGGTATGCCCATATCTATGCTCAAACCATGATGGCACAACTTGTTAATGATACTTAAGCAGTTCGTGACTTGTGAAGGTCGATATGGACTTGTGTTCCTTTACCACCTGCGTCTGTTGATGATTTTTATAGGGTATCCTCTAAACATGCCTTTCTATTTTCATCGGAGCCTGTATAAGATATCGAAAAGATATAAAAGGAAGCAGGCTGACAACAACCTGTTCCACCATGGGCTTATTAAGCTCATCGTTGTTTATCATTTCAATTTGCATGGTAATAATTGGAAGGCTTTCATCGCCCGTAATGGATTTGAGGACACCGACCCTGTACAGGTTGATAAACCTGTGGTAATTGAAACCAAGCCCGAAACACCTATACCCTTGCATCTCCTACTGCCTAAACCCTCGAACGACCCTGGTGGTGACTTACCTGACACTGTAACTAAGAATGTAGAGGCCATTAAAAATCCTATGAGAAAAAATCCCAAGGAAAACCTTACTACTAATGCCAAAGGGAAAAGGAATGCCCGACTCATTTCGAGAATGGCCAGAAACAAACCAAAACCCTCTGCCGAGTCTAACCCTATCATCCTGAGCGAGGATTTCGATTTTGATATTGAGTGTTTTCTGGCCAGCGAGTACCCCTACTCGCAAGGTTTATGTCCCGAGCCCCCTTATGATTTTGTATCAAACCTTCCCCTCTGCCTAAAGGACGACCCTAACTACCTGGGTATTAAGTTGCCTCCTGAAACCCTCGGTCATTTGGCCAAACCCTCGAAACCCACACAGTCACCCTATGACCAATGCGATTCGTGGTTAGAATGATATTATATTGATGTTCCTATACTCCAGTCAAAGATTCAATCACAGACCAGATTGCAGTGCTAACCAGTGAAAAATCCAAGCTCCAAGCAACAGCTAAAAACCAAAAGACAACCGGCTCCATCCTGTTCAAAAACGTGGAATCAGCCACGACTGTTGTAAATTCCAAGCTGGCATAATCAATCAGCCTCATCGCTACACATGTATGGTTTTGACATCATTTTGTTTTTGTAAATAATCTAGGTTGATGTAATGGATTGAATTCAGTTTTTAAACGGTTCTGTTAACATCTTGAATGCCTCTGTTATAATTGTGTGTATTCTATATATAGTTTTAAAAAAAAGTTTCAATCCGATATATGATCTGATCATTCCTAGTATAACAATCGATAGATTTTGAATGGATTTGAGTGGTCTGTGTTTAGATTTGATTGATTGGTTTGCCTTATTAAGTTGACAAAATTAATAGTTTGTCTTCGAATGGATCGATTTGTATCCGATTTGAAAAGGAAAATTTTTATACTCAGTTTAGAACACAATCATGTTCATATTTGATTTTGTTATATGCTATGGTTGGTAAACGATTTGATTGAGTTTGTTGGTTATGATATGCTCTATCATGTGATTTTCAAAAATCGTGAATATTGTTCTGTTCGGTTTTAATTTGGGAAAAATTGACTCTGTTTTTTATAAAAACAATATACTCATGTAAGCCGATGCTAGTAATATTCATGCCCGAATCGTGGGACAGTTTCGATTCACGATGATTATGTTAAGACTCCTTGCTGTTTGATTCGCTTCAATCGAATTCAGTTGATTTGATTTCTCTCATGAGTTAGATTCACATCGTGAAGTGCTGCTCTGTCTTTTTTTAACTTGCAAACAAATTGGTCAATATTTATTGTCTCTATCGAATCCGGTAATAATGCATTTTAAACAAATAATTTCGATCAAAGGAAATCGATATTGTCTACCCAGATTACTAAAAACAAACGATCATATAATTCTTGTGAACCCAATTTCCAGCTGAGTGATTTCATCACGATTTCATTTATAGACAGTTACGCACCAGTGTTGATTTAATTTGTTTATGGTATGAATCTTTTTGCTATATCGTTACAACTATAACGATTGGAAAATGATTTTGTTGGATTGGATCGTATCTCTTGTTTAAAAATCACATACGATATGTTTGATTATAGTTTTCAATTGGATATGAAACAATCTTATTACTGTTCGATTATGACTTTGTGGACCCGATTTTGTGGTAACAAAAGAACAGAGTATTCCTATCTCTGTATTCGGTTGAATCATTTTTTATCCTGTTTAATGTTGAATGATAAAACCATTTCAATCTCAATGATTCGTTTTCAAATGGTTATTGGAAGATAATTGGATATAATTCTTTTAAAATATTTTGAATCGATTCTGATGTTGATTCTATATCTCATTTAGACTAGCTACAAAATTGCATGATTCTGTAGCTAGTCTATAGAATTTAATTTTTATCATTTTATTAATAAAAGAGTCTTCTAACTCATCTATTTTGGACCCTTTTCAGGTGAATTCGAATTGCATGGGATTTGATGGACAGTCTAGAGGATATTTAGATGCTTTAGTTTCATTTTAGTTTCCTAGTTTAGACAACTTTGGGATATCTCCCAGATTTCATGTAAACAGTTTTATAACTTCTAGAGGGAGGTTTTACCCTATGGAAAAACCTTTAAATACTTATTATTTTTTGTAATAATCATCATCCTCATTCGTGGGAGAACAAGGATATGGAATTTTAATACAAACTGAGGCAAAATTTGATTTTCTGCTACAGCTTTAGCTTTCATAATATCAATCTTTTGTTTCATGTTTATGTTATCAATTTGCATTTGGTTAATGACTACTTTAGCTATCTTAGTCTTTTGAAAATGATATGATTTAATTAATATAATCCATATCTGATTTCTTCCAGTATTTAAAAAACATAGCAATTACTTGATTCAGTTTGTGAATGACAGATTTCTCTGCTTCATCAATTGAATTATTAAGTATAAGTTTTTGCATAACAGGTTTACCTAATTGCAGAGATTTATAAACCATATAATTGTTATGATTTTTTATGTCTTATTTGTCCTGTAAACAAACTCAAAGAGCATTGCAACTATCATTTATGAGAAGCTCCTGGATTATTCGGTGCGAGTTTCCTTCCTCCGACCAGCTTCGAAGGTCATCATACACAGGACAAATCTGGAGCGTTTCTAGGTCAGTTTGTCATTTGTTTGTTTAGTGTATTTATTAGTAGTTTAGTTTAGATATAAGTTTAGTTAGATTTATAGGTAGAATTAATATATTAGTGTTTAGTTTAGTTAGTTTTCTGTTTTATTTCTTGTTTATAAAATTATAAAATCAACAAAAAATACCTTTCTCTGTCTTAGGGGAGAGTTATTAATGAATTTTACAGGTTTTAATTAAATATGTAAATTGTGGGTAATGTACATTTTGTAAATAAGTTATATTTCAGATAGTAGTTAGTATAGTATTAGTTAGTAGATTGTTTATATAGAGATAGTAGATTAGTTAGTTTGTTTAATAGTTAGTTGTAATTAGGTTAGTTTATTAGTTTGTTTTATTTATTGTTAGTTAGTTTAGTTTGTTTTACTTAGTTTTAGTTAGATTAGTTAGTTTAGATTAGTTTTTT
>ML779495.1:736516-748990 GCA_009831015.1 Picea engelmannii | reverse complement strand
CAAAATCACCTTGAACATAATCTAGAAAATGTTTCCTATGGGGTGTGGCATGAAATGAAGCTCCTGAATCTACTACCCAAGACTCAAAAATATTATCTACAAAAAGAATCAAAGCATCTTGTAACACATCACCTATTACATTTTCTTCCTAATTTCTCTCCTGTTGTCCATCTCTTTGTTTCTTTGGAGCTCTACAGTCTTTCTTCAGATGTCCTTTCTTCCCACAATTCCAACACTCTATCTTTCCAAGTATGGATTTGGATCTGCCCTTCCTAGAATTTTTTTGGTTTCCTAAGCCCTTTCCTCTATCCTTTTGTCTTCCCCTGTTCTCCATGTTCAACGCATTTCCTGATGTCTCACCTGTGCTTTTCCGTCAGATTTCCTCACTAAGGATAACACCAACAACATCATCAAATTTTAAATTATTTGAACCAGAGACAGAGTTACTTACAACCATGACCAAGCCATTCCAGCTTCTTGGCAATGAGCACAAGATTAGAAGAGCCCTAACCTCATCATCAAAGTCCACTTTTACAGAACTTAGTTGATTAGTAACCATATTAAATTCATTTAAATGATCTTTAACAGACCCACCTTCTGACATATTCATATTAAATAATATCTTCATTAGAAATACCTTATTCAACGCCGAGGGTTTTTCATACAATTTGGCCAACGCATCCATCAAACCCTTCATTGTCTTTTCTTTCGAAATATTGAAAGCCACTGATGTTGCCAGGCTTAGTTGTATCATTCCTAGAGCCTTTCTGTCAAGAATCTCCCATTCTTCATCCTTCATGGCCACCGGATTCTTTGCTACTCCACTCAATGGTAGGAACAGATCCTTCTGATATAAATAGTCTTCCATCTGCATCTTCCATAACTGGTAGTTTTGGCCGTTAAATTTATCGACCCTAAACTTTCCATCTTTCGACATTGCTCCCACTCGAACCAGGAACCCTCTTTTCCTGCGAGTTACCTTACGCTCTAATATCAGTTGTTAAAAAAAACAGGACCGTGGAGCAATAAAATAAAAAAAATGCAGAAACAAAACACAGAAGACAAACAATACAAGAGAGACACAGATTTACGTGGTTCACCCAGTGTGGGCTACGTCCACTAGAGAAATTGCCAGGTCCTTCCTTTATTATTATCCAACAAATGAAGGGATACAACCTACAGCAAAACCCGCTGTAACTTCCTCTTCTTTCTCTCATAGTCTCCTCTCTCAGAATACAATATTCACCATCATCCATAGCCGCAATACATTTCCCTCATAAAAGAGGGTTGCCTTCTAGGGCAAAAAACCCTAACATAATCTCTACCGTTAAATCTGCGACCTTATAATGAACGGTCCAGATTTACAATGAAATTACAATATACTTTTACAAGGCAATTTTTACTTCGGGGGATGCTGCCCTCGAACCTCCGCTGGGGGCCCACTTGCCCCCAGACCCCCCAGCCAGGGGGATAGCCCCCCCCGGACCCCGCAGAGGGGGTACCCCCCCTCTGCACTCCCCGCGTGGAAGAGTGTACATACTTCTGGGGTGTAAATACTTCATGGGGTATAAACACAGCTGAAAGCAAGGACCTCTAAATTAGGAAGATAATCAGGCTCCATGACCAACAAGTAGGTGGTCTACTAGTAGTTTGTGTACTAGTAGGTTGTGTACCAGTTGACTATGTGCTAGTAGGCTGTGTACCAGTAAGTTGTGTACTAGGATCCATAGTGATCCATTTTTATTTTTCTACAAGAAGTTCCTCCATCTTGAGCTTCCATAGCTCAAAGTTTTTACCATTGAAATTCTCTATCTTGATTCTAGAAGAGCTCGCCATTCCTCTTTCTACACTCGAATATCCACTGCAAAAGCTCCCACTAAACCTAGGTTTATCATAGACCCAAGATAAACTTGATGTATCAAGATCAAGCCAAACCCTCAGCAACAAAGGTGTCCCCCTGAAGCCAAAAACAAGCTTTGATACCACATGTAAGTTTTAAACTTGTGAATTAAAGAAATGCATATAGATTCTTAAGAAAAACAAAAATTAATCAATGGATCATACACATAGTACACATAGATTTATACTAGAAACCCTTAATCGGGAGAACTCAAAAAACCTTTCAACGCTTCATTGTATTAACTTCACCATTCACCATACAATATATATACAATGTTTTTTAGGTATTTTGTAGATACCAAAACCCTAATTCCTTAATCTGGGATTAATTTAGAAAACTGCTAAAAATAGAAAAATCCACTAAAATAGAAAAAGAATATAACTACTAGAGGGATCATCAGATGCAGTTGTCGAATCTGACTCACCCACACACACACACATGCAAAGAATATAACACATACCCAACAACATACTCATTTACTCTAAGTCTGAAGAAGATCATGAGCATCACTTGAGAATGTTGCTACAAGTATTGAGGGAGCATCAATTGTATGAAAAGTTGAGAAAGTACCCATTCTATTCAGACGAAGGGAGAGCAGTAGATCCCGAAAAGATAATATCCATTGAGGTATGGAAAGTACAAAAGAATGTATCAGAGGTGATATCATTCATGGGGCTTGTTGGGTATTATAGAATATTTATTGAGGGCTTCTCAAAGATTGCACACCCAATTACATCATTGCAAGAGAAGGGTATAAAATTTGAATGGACCTTTGGTTGTGAAATAAGTTTTCAGCACTTGAAGAGCTTGTTGACAAGTGCACCCATTTTGAGAATTGTTGATCCTAATGAAGATTTTATTGTGTGCACTAATGCATGCAAAGAAGGGATTGGGGGATTCCTTAGTCAAAATGGCCATGTGATATGCTATGAGTCCAACCAATTAAAGGAGAATGAGATAAATTATGCTACTCATGATTTAGAATTGGCAACCATAGTGCATTCTTTGAATATGTGGAGGCATTATCGCATTGGGAGAATATTTGAACTGAGGACAGACTTTAGTGGTTAGAAATATTTATTTGGACAACCAACTTTGAATTCCAGACAAAGTAGATGGTCAAAATTCATCAGTGAATATGACTTTGATATAAAGTATATTAAATAAAAGAGAACAAGGTGGTTGATGCACTCAACAGGAGAGTGGATGAAATGCATGCTACAACCATTAGCGTGTATGAATCTAATTTAAAGGAAAAAATTATGGAAGATGAAAATTTAGATCAACAGTACATGGAAACAAAGGAAAAATTAAAGCAAGGTAATTTGCAACATAAAATTGAAGATTATGAGATAAGAGAGGATGGAATCCTCATGTATAGAGATAGATTTTATGTGCCAATTTTTTAGGAGTTGAAAATTATGGTGTTGAATGAGATGCATAATGTGCCTTATGTTGGGAAACTAGGTTAGTGGAATACCATTGCAGATGTCAAGAGCCAATAATTTTGGTCAGGAATGAAGAAAGAGGTGGCTAACTGTATTGTATTATGTTCAGAATTTCAAAATTTCAAGGATGAGTACAGAAACCCAACTAGTTTTATACTACCATTACCCATTCCTAAGTGGAAATGGGAAGTATAAAACATTGATTTCATCACTAATTTTCCCAGAACAACCAAGCAGCATAACTCCATCATGGTAGCGGTGGATAAGATTACTAAAGTTGTTAATTTTATTCCAATGAAACTAACTCACAAGGATTCTAACATTGTAGATATCTATATGAGGGAAATTGCTAGGCTTCATGGTGTGCCTAAGGAAACTGTTTCTGACAGACATCCAAAGTTCACATCAAAATTTTGGAAGGTATTATTCAAAGGATTTGGGAAAATTATTATCTTTAGAACAACGTATCATCTAGAGTTAGATGGTAAAATAGAGAGGTTCAATCAGGTGATTGAAGATATGTTGAGGATGTTTGTTATGGATAATCCATCAAAATTGGTAGACTATCTCGAATTGGTTGAGTTTTCTTATCATAATGGGTATCAAACATCTTTAAAGATGAACCCATTTGGGGAAATATATGGAAGAAAGTGAAACACGACATTGAGATAGGATAACCTAGTATAAAGAGAAGTGGTTGGGCCAAATTTACTCAAGGAAATGGAAGAACATATGGTGAAGATAAAGTAGAATTTAAAGGTTTCCCAAGACATGAACAAAATATATGCAAATAAGGGAAGAAATCACATAGAGTTTAAAGTGGGTGACCATGTGTTCTTGAAAGTGAAGGCTGAGAGAAGTTCCTTGAAGTTGGGAAACTGTGCAAAGCTAGAAGTGATATATCGTGGACCCTTTGAAATATTGGATAGGAATGGTCCTATTCCATACATTCTTGCACTACCTGCATCCATGTGCATTCATAATGTATTCCCTATATATTTTGTTTAAATTATGTGGTTGATGATAATCATGTAATTAATTGGAATGTGATCCAGGTGAAGCAAGACAGATACTTATGAGTATAGATGGTGTGAATATTGGATCGAAAGGTCATGTTTCTATGGAATCAAGAAATAGGGATGGTAAAGGTTCGTTGGACTTGTTACGGTCCTAAATATCTAACCTGGAAGCATGAAGATGGCATGTGAGTGGAGTACCCACATCGTTTTTAATAATTTTGAATATTTTGATTGTACATGTGTAAATAATTCACTAAGAGCAATGCATAAATAAGGGTGAGGGGAATGTAATACCCCTAGGCCGAACCCCAATTTTAAATGTAAATGTACATATATGATTGTTTTTATAGTGAATTTTTCCTCACCCCATGAAACTTTCTTGGAAGGCCTTTCCATTTCTCTATGCAGACTTGAAGTCCCTTGTTGTACCTTCTAGAGACAAAAACTCATATTTTTCCACATATACACACCCTATTAGTTAGACAACATGTGTATACACAGTGTTCTCCATTACATCCTGCGTACATCAAATTTGGTGCTCAAAATTAAAAATTGTGTCGGGTTTCGATGTCATGCCACAAGATCCATGATCCTTGACCTTCCATATACTAGAAACATTCTGACTCGACCCTTCAGTCCCATTTAAAATCTATAAATTAGGCTATATCCAAGTCATGCAAGGAAGAAAATTTAACATTGAGAGCAAAGATACTCTGGAGAAATTTCACTCCACAATTGAGTCTACATTCCTTTATCCTTAAAAGTTTGAACACATTGTTCAACCCCCAAGCTCTTCCTTCTTTGATGGAGAACCTCATTGTCTCCTTTATATGAGCTTTCCTTTGGTGGAGGATTGAAGTGGTGGAGGCCCAGTTGAAGGGACTTATTTTCTCAGTTCTTATGTGTGTCATTACAAAAGTTCATCACTTATACACTTATGTTGATCATTTTTAATAGAAATACTATTTTCTCATCCAATTGATATCTTGAAAATCTTTGAATTATTATTCCATGGACGTATTTTTTTATGAATGTTAATGGATTATTCTATTTTATATGCTAAAATTATATATTATCACCATATTATTGTGTATCTTGGTTGTTGAGGTCAAGTTGCAGGTATAAATCTTTGAGTTGTGTGCTCAACGATGGTCTTCATCGAACATTCGGATGAGATACACTATTGATCTTGTCTTGTTATTATTTCATTTATATAACATACTTGGGATTAGAGTTGATTTATGTGTGTCATTCTGTCTGTTGTGGTTTACCCCATGCCATAGAGTGATTTTCCTCATAATTGAATTGGTGACAAGATTGATCTTTTGTTTGGGGTTTGGAGTGTTTTTCTCCTGAGTTTCCTTGTCGCCTAATTGCTCGACAACCTCTTTTTACTTTGCATCTTTGTTTTCTTGGATTAATCCTTTCCGTGGAGGTGTTTTACTACATATACATGGGTTTTCCCTTGACATACGTGTACTTACGCGATCTTTCCTTATATAGGATGCGTACATACATGATTTTTTCTCAAATAGTCACGTACATCAACTTTTTAGGCTTCCTAGATGAGTTTGGTGTTTGTTGGGTGAGTTTGGTTAGTTGTTGAGTCTTCTTTGGAATTTGTACTAACTATTGAGCACTTACAAAGTGATAGGAAACCTTCTTTTTGTTGAATTTTTAAGTGGTATTCTTTCTTATCATCTTTTTCATTGGTTTTTCTTGCATCTTGGTATGAGTGTTTGTTGCTTGGTATCCTGCTTGTCTTGTCTCTTTTTTCCTACATTAGGGTCTATATATCAAGATGATATTCAGTCCTTTCATTTTCATTTATTTATTTCAAAGATTCAAAAAAAAATTGCTCATTTTTCATTATGGAATTTTCTCTTTTGGTTATTTAGTATTGATATTGACATATGTGGAAGGATTGCATCGTATTGAAATTGTAGAACTGAATTGAAATTTGCATTTGAAAAGCTTACCATATTTTGAGAATTTCAGGTTAGGACTTAGAACTATGTTTATATTCATTTATTTGATACATTGAGTCATAATATCATCAGTTTCACGACCACATCTTTTGAGTAAAAAAAATCCATTAAAAGTAAAGCTTATTAACTAAAATTGATTAGAAATAATTTTGTTTTTCAGAGTACACAAACGAGCATAGGATATAGGTCCTTGGAATAGGATTTTGTGAGTAAAGGTCTCCAAGGATATTAAACCAAACATATGTGTTTGACTAGGGAGTGGTGAAATACATTGTGTAATTAGGGACATTAGGGTGCTCTGCTCACACGAAGTTGCTTGCAAAGATATCCCTCTAATACCTTCTTAGCGTCAGAGATATTTCTGGGGATCTATTCATATTTGGGGGTCTTTATAGTACCTTTACCTCTGTGACAGGTGATTCTTTCAAGATTTAGGGCTTTTTTACCCTACCCATATGGTGGACCTGACTTATGACTATTCGCCTACGCATTGTTTATATCGTGGTGGCTCTAGTTGTTTGACATAGGTAGCCACATAGGTTACTTGCAGGGGTTATTCTGCAAGTACCTGTTGAGGTGTCCTAAATCGCTTTAACTCAACAGTAGGAACCAAACCTGACATGAAGGCCCAATTAGACTCTGTAGCGTTTGATGGTGGAATGGTTCTCCATATATTCCAATCTGGCCAATTTTATTGATGGGCTTTACGTAGTGATTGACAAGATATCTTCTTGTTAAAGTTCTTGCTTCAGTTTAAACGTTCTCTTTTGTCTTTTCTTTTATTAGATAGGTCTAACTAAAATATGTGTGATGGTATAAACCAGGTGGTAAAAGGGGGGTTCTTAACTACTGAAGAAGGTTGAGCTTGGGATAACCCTTGTACTCAAGCATGCAGACAAAGATATTCACACCTGTGACAAGACTAGTACTAATACATTAACTTGTTGGTATTTCAATTATTGACTGAGATACAATTATTGAAAGAAAATGCACATGAAATAAAATGATGGCAAGAAAAAATGGTTTCCTTAACTCTAGCATTAATCACACATTAGCACAATAATTTTCTTTCATCATTAGAGACAAGAACTACAAAAAATATTGAAACAACTAAATTGTCAATAGATTTTGAAACTCTTACTTGTTACAACATCCATTAATGAAATAAAGTTGGAAGTAATTCCTCCTCAATCCAATCACACAACGCCTTTGATGAAAACATAAACTTGTCTCTAGTCCTAAACATGACTTCTCAATTAAGGTAGTTCGTAAATGGTTCTTTACAATTCCAAAAATGAGGGTCTTTGCCAAAACCATCGACCCATGCTAAAATTTCAATCCTCTTATTTATAATGAATCATTAACTAAAAATATCTATTACAAGTGCAATCTAATTAAAACAAAATATCGCCACATGTTTCTTTCATCTCTCTGTTCTCTAAGAATCATTAGATAGTCTTACTAAAGTGGATGACTCTTCTCATATTCCGACCATTTGAAGAAGAGATCCTCGCATGTGTTGGCATATGGGAACCTGTGTTGGTCCATCGGGGCTGAAATCATTTCTTTCACTTCCATTTCTCGTGCTTTGTACTTGATCATTTTAACACTCAATCGTTGCATCACTGCTTGAGCCTTAATCGAATGCTCCATGAATTGTTGTACTTGACCTGGTGTGATGCTCACCACCTTTGATATCTTTTTTTTCCATGCCGAGTCTTGTTCTATGTGTTGCTTGACTTTTTCATGAAGGTTGACAAAGTCTTCGGGTGAGACGAATTCTAGGAGGCCAATGTCTTTCATATCTTGATTAATATTTTCCCATATATTTTCGCACTCGGCCTGTTTCTCCTGAATCTCCTGCTGAGATCTTGGGCCATTTTTACCAAGTATTCGACTGCTTTCCTGATTTGATCGATGATGTTATCCCTTAGCACCCGAATGTCATGATCTTTGGTGTCTCTCCCTTTTGAACCACGTTGATGTACTCAATCCTTTCTACTACTTGGTGAGATTTATCATACCAACT
This sequence comes from Picea engelmannii, assembly GCA_009831015.1. Classification (NCBI taxonomy): domain Eukaryota; kingdom Viridiplantae; phylum Streptophyta; class Pinopsida; order Pinales; family Pinaceae; genus Picea; species Picea engelmannii. The sequence continues at coordinate 740,606 of ML779495.1, read as the reverse complement.
TTGCACATCCTTGCAGGTTGCTAGCACTGTAATACCCCAAGGACATGCCCCAGTTATAATATGAATTGTAATCATGTTTATGAATCATAATAATGTTTTGTAGGATGGTGAGCCGAGTATTGATAAGTTGGTGGGATTATGTGTTTATTAGTATGGAGAGACTAAGTGTTATAGGCCAGGAGCCTTTTTTTGTATATGTAATTATGTAGAACGTTAATAAATATTAAACATCGCTGCATGCAGACTGACCACAAAGAAAGAGTGATGGGTGACTAAGCTTCCACAAGGTGGGTAAGTGAAAAGGGGTTGAAAGGTTGAAAAGAGGGGCTAAGCTTAGGGTCTTAAGTCCTTGAATAATAATTTATTATCATTCCAAAGTGGTATGAAAGGTATACTTTTATCCTAAGTTCCTGGAAAAAGGGAATGTATACTTGATGGAGTGCATGCAGCTTCATGGGCGACATGTGTTGGCCCATGCACATGCAATTTAACCCAAGAATTGAGCTGTGATGGGGGTTCATTCTCCATTTTTGTGGCATCCATTGTTTGTCCTGCATTGTGTCTGCGTATGATTTCTACATACCCTCACGCAACTCTAAAACCACAAAACCATAATGTTTTCCTGAGAAGATGACGTATCCATCCTCTGAACCATTTGAGTCTGTGTTCGGCCTCTACGTTGATTCTTTGTCATGCACCCTGAAACTAATGGAAAACCCATGGATTGGCTATTTCAACTGTGTATCCTGTGAGGCTAGCCTATCTTCTCTTGTAGACCTGAGTCTGTACCAAAACTATCTTTGGGTTGTTGCCTTCTATTTTTCTTGAGTGGAATTGTGTTTCTATTATCCTCACCTTGTAGGAAGTGGGCTGAAACTGGTTGAAGAAGTGGGTTGTGAGGCCCGTGGTTGAAGAGGTAGGTTTTCGAGCCTATGATAAAATATCTCCAGGTGAGAGAGTATACTTGGAAGTGGTTTTCTTCCAGAGAGATTCCAACACAAACTACGAAGCTATGAGAATTCCTGCTTCGGCCTGTTGTCGAGACCCAGAGAGGGAGGTGAAGCACTGATGGAATGTTCTTGTGAAGGTGTATACTCTCAGGTGGAACAGGTATGTGGGGAATGAGAATCCTTGAGTAGTGTGCGTAAGAAGGCTCTTGGAGAGAATCCTTCTGGTTTCTCTGTGCAATTTTCTTGTAACCTTAGCCTAGTCTAGGATACCCTTGCCTGGGGTGGAGCTTAGTCCTAGCTCGAGGGTGACCCACTACTGAGCGTGATGAGAGGAGTGGTCTAAGGCTGGGAGGTTCATGGAAGGTTTGCACGTAGTTGGTGGAGTTACTATAGTTTCAAAGATAAGTATCATTATGTGTTTAATTTCAATTAAAATGCATGTTTGTGGTGCATGTAATATTATCATGTATTCCTTTGCAAGTGGAATTATTGTTAATTCTAATTAATTCTATATGTTAGCGATAATTATGTGTTTTCTCTGTGTTAAGTCATTTAAATTCATTTAAATGTATACTTTATAAGTTTTATTCTACATAGTAGTGTTTCCTGATAGTGGGGTTGATGGCCGGGAACATTAAAATATGGTATGAGAGCCCATGGTTTTAACGCTGAGCCTGAATGGGTCGGATAAGTGGTATTTGGACCCAATTTTTCAAATGGAAATGGTCTTCATATGGAACTGATTTCAAACCTTAGAATGTTTCTAAGTGTCAAGGGGTTACTTGGTCGTGTTATGAAGCTCGGGAGGAGTAGAGGTAGAATAAAACTGTAGCTGACGTGGTATTTGACCACATAGAGAGAGCGCTCAACACTTGGGGTGTTGGATCCGTATGATCTATTTGGGAAAAAGGAAACTCTTTTACGACTATCATATCTGAAGAAGGTGTAGAAGGGTTATCCTTGAAGCCTATCAGAGTTTGACAATCGGGAGAAGCAGGGTGTGTTGAGGCATGAACTTCTGAAGTCTAAAGCTCCAAGGTCCTGGAAAATATCTACACTGTATATCTGAGGAGAGAGCTTGACCATTAGATCTTGATAAGTCATGCATGTGTTAGTCACAAGAACCCTTCAAAATTCGCAAAATTGAAAGATTGGAAGTGAAGAGAGGTGAACACTTCTGAATCAAGGAATCATGAAGTGGATCTCAACCACTGGTTGTGGTAGAGATAAGGACCATCGATCTAGGGAGAGTTCGGAACTACGACAATCGAGAGAAGGGAAAAGTTCTTATGTACAAACTTATGAAACCTGAAGTTTCCAAGTAAAAGGGTAGACATGGTGGGGCTGGATGACATCTTCTAGGTGACGTGGACCTTCCTATGTGTACCACATGCTATCACCTTATTTGGTGACAATTGTACTATGTTGTCCCGGAGGATAGAGAATCCATAAGTTTGGAAGTCGCAAGATCAGAAGGAAGTAAGCGTGAAAGCTTCAAGAACCGAATTTTTGAAGCTCCAAAGTCTCGAAGATTCGATGACAAAAGTTCCACAACGAGTGTCAATCATTGGATGTTGGGTAGATGTTGACCGTTGATCCACCCTACTTCACGAGTTCGTTAATTCGGAACTCCGAGAGTCTATTTTGATGTATTATGAAGACTTCAGAACCCAAAGTCCTGATTAAGTGCCTATCGATCTAGCGCTTGGTCACAACCTATGGTCGCAGGGGTTGGGGCTAAGAGAAAAGGGATGAGGCTTGAAATTGTTACAGGTCCAAGTTGATCTCAGAAAATTCATGAAATCTGAATGTTTCTTAAAACATATTTGGTTTATAAATTCTATGGGATTTGTTAAGGAATGGTGGCCTGACAAATTATGGTTGACTGCATGTTGTGTTTGCAGAGTTCAATGAGTGTCAGGACTGAAGTGAATTGACATTGAGTGCAGAGGAATGGAAGAGACACAAAATGCTTCTAGTTTAGAGAATAAAGCAAAAGGAATGGATATTCATTTGGGAGTTGAAGGGTCGAACTCCAATGGACATGGAGAATAGATAGATAAGGAAGGGAATATGATGAAAATCATTGAACGATTGCAGAAACATGCCCAAACTCACCAAGAAGATAGAAAAAATCTCATGAAAGATAAGGAACAGTAGGGATAATTCAACTTAAAGTTGATGAAGAGTCTGGAGAGAATAGAAAAGAAGTTGGACAAGGAGAGAGACTCGAGCAAAATTGGGAGTCACTATACTTCTGAGGGAAGAAGATCAAGGAGTGTTGGTAGACACCATCATCACTCCCAAGGTCACTCCAAGAGGAGGTCACATATTATTTCAAGCCCATCTCCTACTAGAAATCACAGGAGATATGGAGTGGATGAACTAAAGGGAGAAATGAACAAGATTAAGCCTCCTACGTTTTATGGAGAACACAAGAAGGAGGAAGATGTTGAAACATGGTTTCTTGGCATGAGGAAATATTTCCAACTATAGAATTATTCCTCTCATGCAGAAGGAAGAATTGCAATGTATCAACTAAAAGGAAAAGCATCCATGTGGTGAGATTATCTTGTGCAGGTGCAACACATTAGAGAGAAAGATATCACTTAGAAAGAATTCAAGAGATCTTTCGTGAAGAAATACTTGACTAAAAGATATTATGATAGAAAGATGAAAGAGTTATTTGAACTCAAGCTGGGCAGCGTGACCATTGATGAAAACAAATGAAAGTTTTTGGAGTTACTGAATTATGTTTCATTCATCAAAGATGAGACTGCCAGGATTCAAAGGTATCTTAGTGGATTTCCACCTTCCATTGGGGACAAGATTCAGTATGATGACCCAAAAACTATGGAAGAGACGATAAGAAGAACAAAATGTTTATATGAACAACAAAGATAAAAGCCTACCTTTCAAAAGGCTTGGGATGACTAGAAGAAGTTTAAGAAAGAGCAGAGGCAGAAGGGAAACAATCCTCCCCTTTTTAGAAACAATCCTCTGTTAAGAACCAAACATCAATATAGCATAGAAAAACCTCAAGAAAAGTACTCAACGCCTTGAAAAAGAGATAATATCAGATAATAAGCCTCTTCGAGGGGGCAACCTCCTTTTACCCCACTTAAATGTTCAAGTACAAG
>ML779495.1:703309-730664 GCA_009831015.1 Picea engelmannii | reverse complement strand
CTCCTTTTACCCCACTTAAATGTTCAAGTACAAGATGATTCAAAATGAAAATGTCTCCTTGGTATATATAGGAGACTAGGAGGTTTTAATGGCCTAAAGCCGACATAAATAAAATAACATTACTAATATAAATCACAACTAATTGCCTAAAGCCGACATAAATAAAATAACATTACTAATCTAATATGCCCCAATTAAGTGGTAATGAGCCAATATTAGGGCTTAACATCCTCAAGGACAACCATCATTTAGAGAGCCAAGAATGGTTGATGTAGAGGGACAAAGGCCAAGGAAGGCACCCATTCAGTTTTGGGGCTGTCAGGAAAACCACATGTATATATATTGTCCCCACAAAAATGGAAAAGTGAGATCTTTACATAATGTTCAGCAAGCTGAAATAGTGGAGTACATGGGCAATAAAATGCCAAGGATCTACGCAGCCTTGGACAACAAGAAAGTTGAATTTCAGTCACACATGATTGAAGTGGAAGGTATGATTAACATCCAACCATTTACTATTTTAATTGATTTAGGGGATAGACATAGTTATATAGATCCTAGAGTGGTGGAAAGTTTGCGATTGTCGAGAAGAAAACATGAAAAGTCTTGGTTAGTGAAACTAGCTACAGGAACCAAGAGGAAAGTCACTAAGTTAGTTAAGTCTTGTCCAGTGGACATGAATGGAGTAAGCAAAAAGGATGAATTGAACATTATGTCTTTAGTTTCTTATGATTGTCTAATTGGGATGGACTGGTTGGACCAAAACCATGCCATCTTGGACTGTCATAACAAGGCATTCACTTTACTGGATGAGGAAGGAAATCAGAAAATAGTCCAAGGAATTCCTAGAGTTGTTGTTGTCAGAGAAATCTTTGTAATGTAGCTGCATAAGTGCTATAGGAAAGGTTTTCAATTATTTGCAGCCCATGTGGAGGAAGCACTTAAGGATGAGGTCTCAAATATTGGATACCATACAGTACTAAAGGAGTTTGAAGATTTATTTCAGTAGGTACCCGGACTACCTCCGAAAATAGATATCGACTTCTCTGTAAACTTGATGCCTGGAGCATCTCCAGTGTCGAAATCTCCTTACAGAATGAGTATGCCAGAGTTGAAAGATATGAAATTGCATATTGAAGAGATTTTGAAGAAGGGGTACATATGCCCAATTGTGTCACCTTGGGGAGCCCCAATCCTGTTAATGAAGAAGAAGGATGAGACACTGAGATTGTGTATTGATTTCAGACAATTGAACAAAGTAATTGTAAAGAAAAAATATCCTCTGTCGAGGATTGATGACCTCTTCGATCATTTGAAGGATGAGAATATATTTTCAAAGATAGACGTCAGGTTAGGATATCACCAGGTAAGGATAAAGGATGAAGACATCAACAAGAGCTCCTTTAGAACAAGGTATGGTCATTACGAGTTCACAGTGGTGTTGTTTGGACTGTCGAACACACCTGCTATTTTTATCTTCTTGATGAATGGTGTATTCAAAGACTATCTGGACAAGTTTGTCATAGTCTTTTTGGATGACATCTTGGTGTATTCCAATTCAGAGTAATATCATGAAAAAAATCTTAGGATGATGTTGCAGGTGCTAAGAGAGCACCAACTGTATGCCAAATTGAGCAAGTGCTCGTTTTATCAAAAGAAGATCCATTACTTGGTGCATATTATTTCGAAGGATGGGATAGTTGTAGATCCTGAGAAGATTGAGTCCATCAGAGAATGGTCAGCACCAAATAACGTGATGGAAGTCAGATCCTTTATGGGTCTAGCTGGTTATTATAGAAGGTTTATCGCAGGGTTCTCAAGGATAGCTCGCCCTATCACTTCCTTGCAAAGGAAGGAGAAGAAGTTTCAGTGGACAAAGGATTGTGAGAGAAGATTCCAACAATTGAAGAAACTGTTAATGAGTGCTCCAATATCGAGGATTGTAGATTAGAGTGAAGAATTTGTGGTGTGCACAGATGCATGCAAAGAAGGACTGGGAGGAGTCCTCAGTCAGAATGGATTTGTAATTTTTTATGAATCCAAAAAGTTGAAAGACCACAAAAGGAACTATGCAATTCATGATTTAGAGTTGGAATCCATTTTTCACGCTCTAAATAAATGGAGGCATTACCTCATGGGAAGGAGGTTCAAATTGAGAATAGACCACAACGGTCTAAAATATTTGTTTGATCAGCCAACCTTGAATGCTAGGAAGAGTAGGTGGTTTGAGTTTCTCTGTGAGTACGATTTTGATATCAAGCATATCAAAGGGAAGGAGAATAAAGTGGTTGATGCACTCAGCAAGAGAGTACATGAATTACATGTTACAACCATTAGCATGTACTGAACTGATATTAAAAGCATAATTTTGGAAACTGCAAATGCAGATTTGCAGCACATGGATTTGGTAGCAAAACTACAACAAGGTGAGATGCCACAGAAAGTGGAAAATCATAAATTGGAAATAGACAGAACACTTCTGTACAAGAACATAATTTATGTACCTAATGTCCAGGACTTAAAACTTATGATTTTGAATGAAATGCATAAAATTCCTTATGCAGGGAACCCTAGATATCATAAAACTGTTGCAACAATCAAGAGACATTACTTTTGGCAAAGTATGAAAAAAGTGATTTTTGAATACATCACTAGATGTATGGAGTGCCAGAAGGTTAAAGATGAACACAGACACCCAACAGGATTGTTGCAACCTTTACCCATTCCTGAGTGGAAGTGAGAGGTGGTGACAATGGATTTCATCACAGGATTTCTCAAAACTGGCAAGTAAGATGATTCAATCATTGTGGTGGTGGACAAGCTTACGAAAGATTCCCATTTCATTTCATTAAGGAATATTCACAAGGAAACAGATGTTGCTAATATTTTTATTGAAGAAATAACACAATTGCATGGTATTCCCAAGACAATTGTGTCTGACAGGGACCCAAAATTTACCTCCAAGGTTTGGAAGGGGTTGTTCAAAGGATTCATAACAAATATAAACTTCAACACAACCTATCATCCTAAGTCTGATGGGCAGACTGAGAGGGTGAACAGAGTAATATAAGACATGCTAAGGATGTATGTGATGGACAAACCATCGAAATGGGAATACTACCTACATTTGGTAGAATTTGCCTACAACAATGGGTATCAAGTATCGTTGAAGATGATCCCATTTGAATCACTTTATGGCAAAAAGTGCAATACTCCAATAAGATGGGATAATCCAGATGATAGGGAACTAGTTGTGCTAGAGTTGCTCAAGGAAATGGTAGAGAAAATGATGAAAATTAAGTAGAATTTAAAGGCTGTCCAAGACAGGTAGAAAAGTTATGCTGATAAAAATAGAACCCACAGAGAGTTTAAAGTGGGCGACCATGTTTTCCTGAAAGTGAAAGCCAATAGAAGTTCCTTGAAGATGGGAAGCTGCTACAAGTTGGCATCCATATTTTTTGGGCCATTTGAAATCCTAGAAAGGATTGGGCCAGTTGCATATATGCTTGCATTACCTACATACATGATTGTACATAGTGTGTTTCATGTTTCATTTCTTAAGAATTATATACATGATGCTAATCATGTAATCGATTGGAATTTGATTTAGGTGGAGCAAGAAGGTGTCTTGCAAGTGCATCCCGTGTTCATATTGGATCGAAAAAGAAAACAATTATGGAATTAAGATATAGGGCTTGTAAAGGTCCAGTGGACTTGGTACGGTCCTGAGGACGTGACATGGGAGCATGAAGATGCTATGCAGGAAGAATACTCGCATCTTTTTGAAGATTTTGAAAATCTTGTTGATGATGTGTAAAGATTTGCACTGAGGACAGTGAAAAAATAAGGGGAGGGGATTGTAATACCCCAAGGACCTACCCCATTTATATTATGAATTGTAATCATGTTTTGTAGGCTAGTGAGCCGAGTATTGAAAAGCTGGTGGGATTATGTGTTTATTAGGATGGAGAGCCTAAGTGTTATAGGCTAGAAGACTATTTTTGTATATGTAATTATGAAGAACAATAATAAAGATTAAACATTGTTGTGTGTAGACCGACCATGAAGAAAGAGTGATGGAGGACTAATCTTCCACAGGGTGGGTAAGGGAAAAGGGGTTGAAAGGTTGGAAAGAGGGGCTAAGCTTAGGGGATTAAGTCCTTGAGTAATAATTTATTATTATTCCAAAGTGGTGTGAATGGTATATTTTTATGCTAATTTCATGGAAAAAGGGAACACATACTTGATGGAGTGCATGCAACTTCATGGGCGACATGTGTCGGCCCAGGCACATGCAATTTAACCCAAGAATTGAGCAGTGATGGAGGTTCGTTCTCCATTTTTGGGGAATCCACTATCTGTCCTAATGTGCATCTACGCCTGATCTCTACATACCCTCATGCAACTCTGAAACCAGAAAACCGTAATTGTTTCCTGAGAAGTTGACGTATCTATTGTCTAAACCATTTGAGTCTGTGTTCGACCTCTGTGTTGATTTCTTGTCATGCACCATGAAACCAGTGGAAAACCCATGGATTGAGCCGTGTCATTTGTGTATCCTATGAGCCCAGCCTATCCTCCCTTGCAAATTCGAGTCCATACCTAAAATATTTTTGGGTTGGTGCCTTCTTTTTTTCCTAAGTGGAATTATGTTGCTATTATCCTCACCTTGTGGGAATTGGGCTGAAAATGGTTGAAGAAGCGGGTTGTCAGGCCCGTGGTTGAAGAGGCAAGTTGTCATGCCTATGAGAAGCTCTCTCTAGGTGAGAGAGTCTGCTGGGAAGTGGTTTTATCCCAGAGAGAGTCTAGCACCAGCTACGGAGCTCTAAGAGTTATTGATCCAACCTATTGTCGGGACCCAGAGAGGGAGGTGAAGCACTGATCCAATATGCTTGTGAAGGTGTATACTCTCGGGTGGAACAAGCATGTGTGGAATGAGAGCCCATGAGTAGTGGGCATAAGAAGGATCCTTGAGAGAATCCTTCTAGTTTCTCTGTGCATTTTTCCTGTAACCTTAGCCTAGTCTAGGATTCCATTTCCTTGGGTGGAGCTTAGTCCCATATCGGGGGTGACCCACCATTGAGTGTGATGATAAATGTGGTCTAAGGCTGGGAGGTTCATGGAATGCCTGGACGTAGTTGGTGGAGTTACTGTAGTTTCAAAGATAAGTATCATTATGTGTTTAATTTCAATTAAAGTGCATGTATGTGATGCTTGTAATATTATCTTGTATTCCATTGCAAGTGGAATTATCATTAATTCTAATTAATTCTGTATGTTAGTGGTAATTATGTGTTTACTCTATGTTAAGTCATTTAACTTGATTTAAATGTATACTTTATAAGTGTTATTATGCATAGTAGTGTTTCCCAACAATGGGGTTGATGGCCAGGGACGTTACAAGTGCCATGAGGGTGTTTTCTTGGAAATCGGATATACCTGCAATGAAAAGGTGTCATTCATTCATGAATTTGGCATAGGCATCTTGGAAATCACTTCTCAAAAACATCGTGGCCTATGTGGAGTCCTCATAGTATTTTTTGAAATGGCGTATATGCTCCAACTCCTTAAGTGTAGTGGTCAGCTCTTTTTCATCCCTTATTTCTCTATCTAATGTGGCATCTGTAATGGCCATTCCTGTGCTGATAAGTTCAGATGTCTTGTCATGTTCAATGATGAGAAACTTCTCCTTTGTCGTGATGAGAATCGAGTTGTCTATCATAATCCTTCTCTTCTTAGTAGTCCCCTTCATGATGTATTTTCTTTTTCTTTCATAGGAGATTACTTGTATGTCAACGTCCTCATCCACAGGTTCAAGGATTTGTTGTTCTCCCTAGGTTAGAGTATCCCCTATACTACCGACTGTATGTATCTGTTCTAGGATTGGTTCCTGGACTTCTTCTATATGTCCCAATGGATCAACCTCCATTTTTTGTGCATCAACTAGTGAGGCATCGATTGATATTGAAGAGTTAGGGATAGGTATGGTACTTACTTGGTAATTGGCAGTCGACATATTGATTTCTTTCTGTGGAACTTCCTCTTTATGACCACCTGATCAAAACTCATCCCTCGAGTTGTCCATTGGAGTTCTTGAAAATTTGAGAAGTTAAGTTTCTAAGACACTTTTGACCTCATGGTTGCTCTGGGGAAGGATTTGAATTGGAGCATCAGGACCTGGGGTAGATTCTCTCTCAGGTTGATTTTCCTCTGTAATCTGCAATGGAATCACAAGGGAAACCTCCAAACTTTCCTCATCATCATATATGGTTATTAATTCAAACAAGGGGTTTGGTACACTTGTCCTACCTAGTGTCCTTGATATCTCAGACTGGGTTGAAATTTTCCATGGTGATCTAATCTGCGGCAATGGAACTTCAGGGTTTTTTGGCTCGATGATTTCTTCAAGTTGTATTGGCTCTAATCCATTTGAATCTCCTCTTCTTGCAATTGGGTCATCAACGCGGATCCTTTACATATCTATGAGGTCAAAATCATTATGTAATTGGTCAATGATTATTTGTGCCCCTTCTAGAAAGATAAATCCTCTTCTTTATGTCTCTTTAGTCTCGACTGCTCTAATTTCTTCCCTGGATCTAAGGGCCTCTTGAGAAAACTACTATATTGTCTCCACCTATTCATCCATGCTCATAGCCTTGAACTTGGTCATGTTTGCGTTGGCCATTCTTTGTACTACCTCCACCCAGTCCTGAGCGCACTCTATGAAAAATTCATCTTCAAATTTGTCATGCGTGTATGACCAACAAGAGGATACATGTGAAGCATGTTGGGGAACCATGCTTATAGGGTCGTGCTTGTGAAATCGTCCTATTGAGAACTTGAATTCAAGTTGGCTAAACCCTTCTTGTTTGGCTTGAGCAGTGTCCTTTACTAAGAAAAATCCCACATGGAAGTTGTAGGGTATGAAAGCCTACTTCTTGTCCTTGACTAGAGTGGCATTATAGCCCTCCAGGATAGTTTGATAGCATATTTCTCCCACAATGAGTCGATATGGGACATGAGAAGGGAGTAGGTGTGGTGCTCCATTGGCCCCGAACACCCTGATATAGGTTGAGTGTTCATCCAAATACGAGTGGCCCACCTTCTCTACCATTTTCTTGGCTGCTACAAATAGTCTTGGGAATTCCTTTTTAAATAGAATAAAATGAATACGAGCGATGAATTCATCGCAAATGAGTGTGTAGGATTTTTTATACTTGTTATCCCATAGTATGCTAAAATAAATGTGAAGAGGGAGCTCTAGAACATGCTATATTAAATTCATGTCGACGAAGACATTTCTCGCATAGATCACATTGAGAAGGTACGAGGCCATGTGGAAAGAGGGTGCTTCCCCTTCTTTCAACATCTGATCTTTATGTACACAGATGATCAATTGCATGTAAATTATCTCTCCCCAGTTGAATCTTCTTTCATAGATTTCCATTGTGTATGCCAAGGGCATCCATGCTTTCAAAAACTTGGAGCATTCCTTCTCTCCATACAATCGATAGATGAGATCCATCAAGTAGATGTATGGCTCCCTCAAGTTGACTGTCCCATACCATCCATTGATCCGATTTGTAAACTTTTTGTCCTCATTCCACCATGAGGCCATCAACTAGTTGGTGTCATGGAATTCATAGAACTTCACCACGGAGTTTGTGTTTAGTCACTCCTATGGGTCTTTGAGTTTGTAGTACTTTTGGATTTTTTTCGGGAGGAAGAATCCAACACACCCTCCATTCTCATCGTTAATTAAGAATTTTTATGTGTCTTTATGGTCGATTAGCCACTTCAAAACCTCTCTGCATGGGAAAATCATTGTTCTTCTAGCTACCATGTGCAAATATGATCATTAGATATTTGTGAACACCTGGTCATCAAGGGCCCTTACATACGGGTCACTGTGTGGGATACACTTTGGGTATTCCTCCCAGCTGATCCTATTGAAAATGTCCCCCCACTGTGGGAGAATTATTTTGGATCCGGTGCTTACTTTTGTATCACCAAACACTAGAGGTTGGATAAAGGCTTTCTTAGTTGAGGTTTTAATGACAGGCTCCTCCCTGGGAGAATACTCCAACTCCCTCGCAGTACCAGGAGAAGAGCCTTTACGTATTTCTACCTCCTTTTGCTTAGGTGATCTCAACCGTCATCTGGTGCTTGGCTTTCTTGGTGGCATTTTACCTTTGCTGCTTTTTTAACCTGGTTTTGATCATATGAGGATCAACACGGTTTTGAGACACTTGCTTTTATTATTCAAATGCTATGGAATTTGAACTTATGCACATAATGAAATTGTTCAAATATGTTCTAGAGATTTAAACAAGGATGAACTTACCTTATCACATCAACCATTCAATTTGGGTTATGCATGTAGTTCTATAAAATATTCCACCAGATCTTCAAATACATTTAAAATTAAATTCAATTGTAGGTTGACAGCATGAGTGCTGGTTGTAACATGGATTATCGGTGATTTCAAATCATTGTTGTCAATTGGCGTACGGGGTAACAACAAATGCAGAATGAAAAAATAACTAGTCTATTAAATGCCATAATCTGATCGTATCTCGTGCCCAAAACATCCCACCATTTTACTAGTCCAGTTGGTGAGTCAAGGCTGGGATTTCGCTTTGAATATTTTTCGTTGATATCTCCTTGCAAAAGATTTGACGCCAAATGATCTTGTCGTACATATATGATGTAGCAAGGTTGACTTGGAGGTGTGAATAGGACACAAGAAACCTTAATATGACTCGATACAAAACTAGTTTGTACGACACCCCTATGCGAAAAAGAAATGTGGCACTCGAGAACGATGTCCTCGTCTACCCATGTTATTCAGAATCAAGACTTTTATTAAGACAAACATTCTAAGAGTTGATCCTATCTTGTTGATGCCTAAAAGTATCAAGGATCGATGATCAGCGATAAGCCTACCCCAATGCTCCCGGGTCGAGTCTTTCGCAAATTTCCCAATGCCTAAAGTGCATCGAGGATCGACGATCGACGCTTTTTTTATGTCATTTGTCAATGTCTATCCCTCCCCTACTTTTCCAATGCTGATGGGGATTGGATAAATTTTGAAAATTCATGGTGAATAACTCATGCCAACCAACTCCTCCTTCTATCGATGTCAATGGTGCATTGATGATTGATGATTAGTGTAACTATGTAGCCACTTTACCTTCTTGAATTTTGTCGATGCCGAACACAAGCACGTTAGTCACAATGTTAGCTATAGATTCTTAGTTAGGATTTCAAGTTCTTTTTAGACACAAGGTTTCATTTAACAAGTTCAAACAAGTCTGACTTGATCAACAAGAGTCATGGAAACAAAATAAACCATCCCCTCCTCCATAGTGAACTCAATTAAGAAAGTAAAATAAAACAAGTGGTACCCAAACAATGATAACATTTCATAAGGTTTTTAGGGTGTGTTGAGTGCTCAACAAATGGTGATGCACTGGGAGAAAGAAGAATATTTGTTCCTTCCCTGAGCTTATCTGATGTAGAAGCTGGTTAGGAACCTAACTGGTTTTTCTTTTATCAGAGTTTCTCCTATTCTTGCATTTAGAATTCCCCCAGTTCATGAATCTGGGCCCACCTATGGATTTTAAACCTTTATTCCACCTTCGTTCCTCTTAACCATGACCCACACCCAATTTTGACAAGAGTTGAGTAAAGTATTCATTGGAACCATGCCTTTTAGTTATCATCATTCATTTTCTGTGGTGTCATTCCACTGTCAGCAGGCGTCCATAGCTCCAGAGGAGTCACCTCGATATCATAGACCTTGCTCTATTGTCATCGAGCATCCATAACCTGGACAGATTTATATACATACACTCTCCTACTTTGCACACATTTGATAAAATTGATTTATTTTTTGGTAGATATGCCCCGAGCGAGTGGCAAAGGAGGACATTTGTTATCTGCAAGATGAGATGGTTAAGGTGAAATTCTTCCTAGCTCTGTCTCGAGGGACATGTGGTCCTTTCCAACTTGTCATCTTCCATTTAGGTTTTACAGGACCACCAGGTGGAAACTTCATCACTTTCCAATGTCGTCTATTTGCAAAGGTCAGGTACAAAACTCTTTTTAATAAAAATGAAATTTTCCTAACGTTTCTTGGGTTGCATGTAAGCATGATTCAGGAACATATTTTTCTACACCGTATTGATTTAGGTCAACCAATGCCTTGTAGAACACAACTTTATTGCACAAAAAATAACACACAAAAGAAAACGGAAATAAAGTGTTGGATTTACTTCACACACACCTAGGATTTATTTTTCCTAAGGTTTTTCCTTATTTATTATTCATAATTAGTCATTATCCAGTCTCCTATATTTTAGGGGAGAATATTCCACCTAACAAATATTCTCTTTCAGTTGACACTTCAGTTTGACTAGTTGAGTTGAGTTTAGATGTTGCATTGGTTTTATCAACATGCAACATTGGGATCATCACCATGATAGTTTGACCTTGCCTTGGGATCATCAACAAAATAGTGCATTACCCTTGATTTCATGACTTAACTCCTCACTACTCTCTCTTCAATTAGTTAACTGAATACTAGTTGACTAGTTAACTCAACTAGGTGGCAGTTCACTCCCGTAACTGCCTGAGAGACTAGACTAGGTGGCAGTTCACTCCCATAACTATTGGTGTGTGTCTAGATCACTCTAGAACACTACTATGGTGCATTGGTTCTCCTCCAGTGTGCACTCATTGAGTTATACAAATTATATCATGTGTAAATTATTCATTATTCACAATGGTTAATGAGAATTGTTTCATTCTTTCTCTCCTTCTTTCTCCAATTATCTCTGAAAATGTGTGTATTATTGTTTAGCTAGATCTATTCTATGAAATTTCAACACATTTACATGGGATCAAAGCCGAAAGACTTCTAAGCAAAAGCTACACCAAAATTGTTTGCAGGTACAAAATATTGAAGACAACAAAAAGATGGATTTCCAAAAAGAATTCATTCTTACACCTTACAACTATTTTGCATGGAAGGAGAAAATAACCATACATCTTTGAACCAGAGGGTTGTACAGGTTAACTTTGAATACAGCTAGAGAATCGACATCAGCCATAGAAAAATCCAAGTATTTAAATTGCATGGATGAGGCACTCGGAACAATTTGCAGTCTTATTTCTCCCGATCTCCTTTTTCACATGTCTTCTTGTAAAACTCCCAATGAATCTTGGAACACCTTGGAAGGGATATTTGTAAAACATGATGAAATGAGGGAACACATGCTAGAGGTGGAGCTGCTCACATTGGATCCAAAAATCTTCGAAAATAACCAAGATTTCTTTACAAAATTCAAGGATTTACTATCGCAACTCAAAGCTTGCGGGGTTGATAAATAGAAGGAGGAGAAAAAAATGGTTCTTGCAATTATCTCCAATCTTGGTCCTGAATTCTCTATATTCGTATCCACATTCCATTCTTTTAGATTTTCCTCTCGAGCCACCTAGAAGATGCCTTTTTTTGAGGACTTTATCGAATCATTGACACAAGAGAAAACTAAGCTCATCAACATGGGCACAATAAAAGGCCCAAGGGCATATGCACTCACTGTGCATGATGGTAGACACAAATATCAGAAATCTAAAGATAAAGATAAACATAAATCTCATGCACATCTGAAGAAGGAAGGGTACACAAAATCCTTCACCAATGCCTCTAGATCCAAATGGGAAAAGGGAAGAAAAGGGGAGAAATGCATGTACTGTCACAAAGGATTCCATTCAAAATCTGTATGAATAAAAAACAAAATAGATCTGATGTCTCAAATAATCCAGCAAAACAACCTTGGAGATCACATCCCTAAGGGTGCCAAGAAGAAGAAGCCAGAAGATCTGAATTCCAAGAAAGACAATTCTAGCCATACCTTGATTGCCATGAACTCCTCTCCCGATGCTTGGATCATAGATTCAGGAGCATCACATCACATGGATTACTCAAAAGAAGTATATTCTTCTTTTGATGTATGAAAAGGTCCTCCTATTTTGATGGGGGACAATTCTTCTGTCGAAGTCACCGACAAAGGAAGGATTGAACTCACCAACGAAAGCTTCGAGAATGTGTTGCACGTTCCCAAACTTTATGTCAACCTTATCTCCATGTATCAGATAAACAATTCCAACACCAGAAATAAATTCATATTCAAACCAAATTTCATGGACATCTACAACATGCAAACCAACTACAAGGTTCCTACCGGTGAGGTAAATCATCAGTCTAGATTGTATACATTTTTGAATTCATTGAACCTTATTCTGTTGTACTTCTTACTCATGCTAATGAAAGTAGTAGGATATGGCATGGAAGTTTTGGACATTTTAATTTCAGATACATGAAACAACTTAGCAATAAAATATTGGTTGATGGTCTACCAGACATCTATTTCTCCAAGGGAGTATGTGAGGGATGTGTTCTCAGAAATCACCCTCAAGAGAAATTCGACAAAGTAAAGTCTTAGCAAGATTCCTCACCTTTAGATTTGATTCACAATGACCTTATCGGTCCTTTTCTAAATCCATACATCAGAAAAGTGAGGTTTTCTCTCATTTTTTTTTATGATTTCTCACATTTTACATGGATCTACTTTCTCAGGAAAAAATTTGAGGTCTTTCAACACCTCAAAGATTTCAAAGCCCTGGTTGAGGTACAGTCTGAAAAGAAGATCAAATTTATTTGAACTGATAATGGGGGAGAGTATGTAAATCATGAGATCCATAATCTTTTCAATGAGGCAGGGATTCAGTTACAACACACAGTTCCCTATACTCCGCAACAAAATAGAGTTGCTAAGTGGAAAAATAGATCTCTAAAGGAGATGGCATCCTTCATGTTGCATGAAAAGTATCTACCACAAATAATATAGTTCGAAGCAATTAATTGTTCAACATACATCCAAAATAGATCTCCCCATAGATATGTCAAGGATAAGACCCCCTATGAGGCTTGGAGCGGCCTCAAACTAGAAGTGACCCACTTTCATATTTTTGGTTCACGTGCATGGGCACAAATTCCCTCTGAAAAGAGGAAGGAACTTGATCCACAGAGCACTGAGTGTATTTTTGTTAGATACCCTAATAGTGTGAAGGGATATAGGCTTATTGATATTTCCTCAGACCTTCTCATCATTGAGAGAAGTGTCCAATTCGAAGAAAGTGTCTCACATGTACCTCAACAGCCACATGCAGACACCTTCATTCTTCCACATGTCTGAGATGATGAGCATGCACATGCTGACTCTTCAGATGAGAGTTTTATTCAAAGGACTTAGATGATTCAGATTCATATTTAGTATAGTCAGATGTAGAGTCAGAGCATCCATATGCAATTGCAGAGCTAGAGCAGAGGCCCAAGTGGGCACAGACTACTCTTCAAGATGTAGTGGATCTCGATGGTGATCTAGCCGACACTAGGAGGACTCGATATAATTTCAAGTAGCCTCATGTTGCATTCACTTCCATTGAAACATTTCCCTCCATGCATCTTTTCTTGGTTTAGTCTTTAGATCCACAGATTATGGCGAGGCTACTAGAAATTCCTTTTGGGAATCCTCCATGTAGGAGGTGTAAAATGCCCTCCTTGAAAACCAGAACTGGGATCTCTCATTCCCCTTCCTTCTAGGAGGAAACTTGTCATATGCAGATGGGTCTACAAGACCAAGAGCACAATAGATGGCTATATTAGCAGATACAAATCTAGGATTTTTTCCAAAGCCTTTCAGCAGGTTCATGGTATTGACTATGATGAGACCTGCTCTCTAGTAACGAAGATGGATTCCATGCGATTGGTACTTGCCATTGTGGTAGAAAAAGTATGGGAAGTCCATCATATGGATGTGAAGAATGCATTTGTTCATGGTGATCTCTATGAGGATATTTACATGGAGCATCCCCAGGGATTTATGCAGGACTCATATTTGGTCTATCGACTGAAGAAGTCCCTTTATGGCCTCAAGAAGGCTCTGAGGGCATGGTATGCCAAGATGGACTCCTACCTATTTTCACAGAACTTTGTACATTGTAAATTAGACCTGAATGTCTATATGCTCAGGATGACTGATTCAATTCTACTTTTAGTTCTGTATGTTAATGATTTTTTGATCATTGGTTGCTTGACTTTAGTGATTGCTGCAGTGAAGAGGATTCTAGATGAAATGTTTTTGATGATGGACATGGGTCCGCTACACTTCTTCCTTGGACTCGAGATCAGTCAGGATGCATAAGGCATCAAACTGTCTCAAGCCAAGTATGCACAAGATCTACTTGAGATATTTCACATGACAGCCTGCAAGTCTGCTCCGACTCCTTTCCTATAAGGAGTCAAACTTGAGGATGGCAGGGAGATTCCACTGGTTGACAAAAAACTATACAGACAGCTAGTGGGGAACTTATTCTATCTCACACACTCCATACCAGACCTCTCTTATGTAGTTGGCATAGTTTCTAAGTTCATGTAGAAGCTGCATGAGATACATTGAAAAGGTGAAAAGCATATCCTTCGATACATACAGGACACCATCACCTTTGGGATTCATTATGCAAAATACTCTACACTATATCTCATCGGGTTTACTGATTCCGATTGGGCTGGCGATAGCACTAATCACAAGCCCACATTTGGTTACTCACACAGTATTGGTTCTGGGCCTATCTGTTGGTCGATCAAGAAGCAAGATGTCATTTATCTATCTTCAGCTGAGGAAGAGTACAAAGGGGTAGTTAACATAACCATTCAGGCTATGTGGCTACAACATTTTCTTACTCAGCTAGGCATTGAGTTTCATCAGCTAATTGTCATTTGGTGTGACAACCAGAGCACTCTGAAGTTCTACAGAGATCTAATTCATAGGTAGAGAATGAAGCACATAGATATCCACATGCACTACATCGGAGACTTAGTACATGAGGGGATCATCGCCCTACATTTCTATCCTTCAGTAGAGAAGACAACATAAATCTTCACCAAGACCTTCACTGAGTAGAAGTTCCATTCTTTGCGAAGCCGTCTTGGAGTGAAGGAAACATTTTCCTAGAAACTATAGTTCTTATTTTTACATACATTGTACCTTGAGGAGGGGGGTTTTCCCTCTTTCCTCACTTTATTTTTAGTGTATATTTTGTATTTGGGTACCTAACATGGCCTTGTTTTCGGGACCCATTCTTTATTTTCACCATAGTGATGTTTAGGGGGGGTGTTGGAGTTACTTCAAACACACCTAAGATTTATTTTTCCTAAAGTTTTTCCTTGTTTATTAGTCATAATTAGTCATTATCTAGTCTCCTATATTTTAGGGGAGAATATTCCACCTGAAGAATATTCTCTTTTAGTTGACACTTCAGTTTGACTAGTTGAGTTGAGTTTAGATGTTGCATTGATTTTATCACCATGCAACATTAGGATAATCACCATGATAATTTGACCTTGCCTTGGGATCATCACCAAACTGGTAAATTTCCCTTGATTCCCTGAGTTAACTCCTCACTAATTTTTGTTCAGTCAATCAACTGAAGACTAGTTTACTAGTTAACTCAACTAGGTGGTAGTTCACTCACGTAACTGTCTGAGAGACTAGACTAGGTGGTAGTTCACTCTTGTAATTGCTGGTGTGTGTTCATATAAATCTAGACCACCACTATGGCGCATTGGTTCTCCTCCAATGTACAATCATTGATTTATATAGAGTATATCATTTGTAAATTATTCATTATTCACAACAGTTAATGATAATTCTTTCATTCTTTATCTCCTTCTTCTTCTTTCTCCAACTCTCTCTGCAAATGTGTGCATTATTGTTTAGCTAGATATATTTTTTGTATGTTTAATAAATTTACATAAAGGACTCTGCAATCGGCCTACCTAACACCTACAAATAGAATAACATGAAAACACACACACATACACATTTTATTTTATTTTCATTTTTTTTTTTTAACAAAAATATTTTTTTAGGGCTTGGCCATTCACTGAGAGGGCGTTGAGTTCCCCACTCATATTTTTCAACCAATACATGTCTACCCCAATTTTTGCAGCAACCTAGAAAGGTATGATCCATATATTCTGAAACTTTGAATGTTTTCCCTTTGGTTCATTCGCTCTATCCCATTTTAGGACTAAGTCTCCTAATTTAAATTATTCTCTTTGGCCTTATGCTTGTCAAACCATATTTTAACTATCTGTTGATGAGAAAATTTTTTATTTTCCTTTATTCCTTTCCTCTTCCAGCATTATGAGGTTATCAATCCTTTTTTGAATAACGGATGAGGGTAGTCCTCTATAACCTTGAGGAAGTTGAAGAGACGAAGATATAGCATGTTCGGGAGAATGGATTCTTTTCCATATACTAGAAAGTATGGGGAGTTCCCTATAGATTCCTTTGGTGTTACTCTATCAGCCCATAAGGCATTATGAAGCGAACTATGTCAATTCCTCTTATTGTTTGCAACTGTTTTCTTCAAGATCTTCAATAGGTTCTTATTGGTTGATTCTATCACCCCATTCCCCTGTGGATAGTAGTTTGCAGAGTATTTGATTATGATTCCTTTGTCTAGAGAAAAAAAATGTTAGTAGGGTTGAAGAAAATTAAGAGGAATTATCAAAAACAATAACTTAAGGCATACTGAAACTTGTGATTAGTTTTTGTTCTATGAATTGGATTACTACTTTTTCATTTATGTGAGTCAGAGGGATGGCCTCTGCCCATTTTGTAAAATAGTTTGTAGCAATTAGTATGTATCTATGTTGTTTTGAATAACTCAGGGTAATTTTCCCTATGACATATATTCCCCATTGCTTGAATGGTATAGATATGGCCACTGGTTGGAGTGGGATAGTTTCTCTCTTTTCCCTCCCCACTCTTATTTGACAAGTTTTACAGTTTCTAGCATATGCATGAGCATCCCTAAACAAAGTAGGCAAGTAATAGTTGACTCTCAGTATCTTGTGAGTGTTGGTATTCTCTGCAAATTTTCCACCTATAGTGATCCAAGTGGATATCGGTGGCCACCCACCTTTTCCAACTGGCCCAAAACTATTTTCTGGCAATTTTGGCAATTTACTATTTTTAGCAGTTTTTAACTTCCGGGGCCATTTTTGACGACCTAAATGAATGTTTTTCGGGATTGAGTATTACTGTATATCTTTGTTTATGGTTTCATATTTGATATAGTTCTTTTATATTATTGGATATTTGCGATATCTCTGTGAATTTCTATATTATATCTCCGCTCTCATTTAGTGCCGAAAATAATCTGGATCAGTGGTATCAAAGTAGGCTGCTCTTAATTGTTTTCTAGTGCATGTCCTTGACGAGGTCCGAGTATAGAAATTTGGGTATTGAGATTGTATCTCTTCAGGATAATCGCTCTCACACACCCAATAATCCCTCAATGGCAGAAGAAAATAAAAATGACAGAGAAAACAAAATATGAGTCTGTTGCTTGAGCAAGCTCTCACACAATAGAGGGACAAAATGATGGAGAATGTTTCCCAAATCCTTCAACTCCTACCGATAGAAATAGGCACAGCCTCATCAAACGACCACTTTGGAGGCACTTCACCTTTAAAGGTACAAGTTAATTTTGATATTCCTGTATTTGAAGGACAAATAGATGCAGAAGCTCTAGACAAATGGTTAAATATGCTAGAAGGTTATTTCTCTGTTCACAAATTTTCCGACAGAGAAAAGATCACCTTCACACTCCTTAAATCTCTCCCCCATGTCAAACATTGGCGGGAAACTTACTGGGAGAAAATTTACATAGAGGAGCCTGGAATATATGGGGCCGAGCCCACTTGAGAGTTTTTTGTGGATGCGGTAAAGGAACAGTATTACCCTATTTGCAACTATGAGAACCAATACACTGCGACAAGATAGGGGCCAAGTAGTTATGGAGTTCACCAATACCTTCCATACCTTGCGCACCAAGTTGAGTATCAAAGACTCCAAATGAAATTTTGTTCTAAAATACCATGGGGCTCTACACAGATACATCCAAACTGAAATGGATTTTCTGGACATCTCATCACTCGGTGCTTCTTATCGATATGCTGTTAAAAGAGAGTAGAAATTTAAGCACCAGAACAAATGGGAGTTCGGGTCTACAAATCCAAAACAACCAAAGTATGAAAAAGATGACCCTAACAAACAGTCTCTTGAAAAATATTCCAAGCCATAGGAAAAGAAGGGTCACTACAAGACAAAGAAGGACACTGGAAAATGGTGTGATTTCCACAAAATTTCATGGCACAACACCGATGAATTTCACTCAAAAAAGTCATTGGTGGCTGAGATCAAAGATAAGAAGTTGAACCGTGATTCTGAATCTGATTTTGAAAATAATGTTAAAGGAAAGATCATTGACACGGACCCCACTGCTATTGTCACGACTGCAGTAATTCAACTAGAAGAACGAACAGATCCTGAAGAGGGGGAGCACCTTTTTCATTCAAATATGTGGGTGAAGGAGACCCCGCTGCATTTTATTGTTGATAGTGGAAGCCATAAGAACCTCATCTCAACAGAGATCATCAAACATTTGGGATTGTCGACAACACCACACCCACAGCCATACAACATCAGGTGGCTTTGCAAGGGACAAGATATTCGTGTTAGCTAGTAGTGTCGATTGTCATACAACATCCAGCCCTTCAAGGATGAGGTATTATGTGATGTTTCCTCATTAGATGTTTGTGATGTTCTCTTAGGCCAACCATATATGTGGAAGCATCATGTTGTTTATGAGTCTCGACCCCGCAGTGTCATTATTTCTCTAAGGGGTCATCTCTACAGAATATCAGAGGTAGTTCTAACTACTGTTCCACCTAAAAAGTTCCACAAGGTAGTATCTCATACCACAAAATTGAACTTCTTCACAATCTGTTCAAAAGGGGAACAAAAGGATACTACAACTAGTACAACCTTAGCCCAAACACCTTCTATCCAACAGAAGCAGGCCAACAAGATTGCAGCAAAATGAAAATATTCCTTCTTCACACAGTCATCTAAGATAGCTTGACTGGTTGAACAGAGGCAACCCCACCAACAATAGGTTCATGAAAAACTTACACAAACTGACCAGTGCGACGTCTCCAACAAGGCAAGCATCTCACAAAGATGCATATTCATCAAATGATTTTACCTCTAACTCAGGAACTCAATGTAATGGATACCATTTCTTCCTAGGGAGGGAGGATTGATCCAGGTGGATATCAGTGGCCACCCACCTTTTCCAACTGGCCCAAAACAGTTTTCTGGCAATTTTGGCAATTTACTATTTTTATCAGTTTTTAACTTCCGGGGCCATTTTTGTTAGAAAAAAAGGACCGCGGAGCAATAAAATAAAACAAATGTGGAAAAAAAACACAAAATATACACAATACAAGAGAGACATAGATCTACGTGGTTCACTCAGTGTGGGCTATGTCCACCAGAGAAATTGCCATGTCCTTCCTTTATCATTATCCAACAAATGAAGGGATACAACCTACAACAAAACCCGTTGTAACTTTCTCTTCTTTCTCTCACAGTCTCCTCTCTCAGAATACAATACTCGCCATAATTCATAGCCACAATACATTTTGCTCATAATAGAGGGTTGCCTTCCAGGGAAAAAAACCCTAACATAATTTCTACCATTAGATCTGCAACCTTATAATGAACGGTCCAGATTTACAATGAAATTACAATATACATTTACAAGGAATTTTTTCCTTCGAGGGCTTCACCCCCAAACCCCCATCAAGGTATGCTACCTCGAACCCCCGCTAGGGGCTTGCTTGCCCCCAAACCCCCCAACTAGGGGGATAGGCCCCCCAGACCTCGCAGAGGGGGTACCTTGCCTCTGCACTCCCCCGCGTGGAAGAGTGTACATACTTCTGGGGTGTAAAGTCTTCATGGGGTATAAACACAGCTTAAAGCAAGGACCTCTGAATCAGGAACATAATTATCCTCCACAACTAACAATTTTGAGGGCTTAAATGAAGTTTTTTCAGGATATACCTTCTCAATGATGGACAAAGGAATGATTGAGCCCCCAAAATGAATCTCCTTGATGATACCTTTCCAACGGGATATCATATGCCTAAAATGGAGATTGTAGGTAAAAGTTACAACCCTAGGAAGTTGATGTACTAACTTACCCAAACAGGGCCCACATGACGTTTGGCGCTTCATCTCCTAGGGTTAGGTTTTTGGATGTATAGGGTTTTTGGCATTCCTTTTTATTGTAAAAAAGGCCTTCATAGCCTCATTTTAAGCATATTCTTGTGAATGTGATTAGCCATCACATCTCTTCCCAGAGATAACCTGCCACCATTTTAGCAAGTCTTTCACTCTGTATTTTTATAGTCTCTGTACATTTATTTCATTAATAGAAATCATGTATTACTGTATATATGTATTTATGGTTGCATCTCTAATAAATTTCTATTATATTATTGGATATATTTGATATCTTTGTGCATTTCTTTATTATATCTCCTCTCTCATTTCGTGCTAAAAATAATCTAGATTAGTGGTATTAGAGCAAGTTGCTCTTGATCATTTTTCAATGCATGTCCCCGATGAGTTCTGATTATATCAAGTTGGGTATCAAGATTTTATCTCTTGAGGAAAATCTCTCTCTCACACCCAAGAAACCCTCAATGGCAGAAGAAAAGAAAAAAAATGGAGAAGACGATCCTATCAGTCTGTTGCTTGAGCAAGCTCTAATGCACTAGAGGGACAAAATGATGGGGAATTTTTCCCACATCCTTCAATGCCTGCCGATTGAAACAAGCACATCCTCATCAAATGACCACTTTGGAGGCACCTCTCCTTTCAAGGTACAAGTTAATTTTTATCTTCCTATATTTGAAGGACAAATAGATCCAGAAGCCCTAGACAAATGGTTAAATCTGCTAGAAAGTTATTTATTTGTTCACAATTTTTCTAATAGAGAAAAGATCACCTTCGCACTCCTTAAATATCTTCCCCATGTCAAATATTGGTGGGAAACTTATTGGGAGAAAAGTTCCACAGAGGAGTCTGGAATATAAGGGGTCAAGCCCAATTGGGATTGTTTTGTGGATGTGGTAAAGGAACAGTATTACCCTGTTGGCAACTATGAGGACTGGTACATGAGATGGACCACACTGTAGAAAGAGATGGGCCAAGAAGTTCCAGAGTTCACCAATACCTTCCATACCTTGTGCACCAAGTTGGGTATCAAAGATTCCAAACGACTTTTGGTTTTGAAATATCATGGGGCTCTACACAGATACATCCAAACTGAAATGGATTTTGTGGACATCTCATCACTCGGTGTTGCTTATCGATATGTTGTTAAAATTCAGCAAAAATTTAAGCACTAGAACAAACGAGAGTTTGGGTCTCCAAATATATAACGACCAAAGTATGAAAAAGACAGCCTTAACAAACAGTATACTGAAAAATATTCCAAGCCACAAGAAAAGAAGGGTCACGAGAAGACAAATAAGGACACCGAAAAATGGTGCGATTTCCACAAAATCCCCTAGCACAACACCGATGAATGTCGCTCAAAATAATCATTGGTGGCCAATATCAACGACAAGGAGCCAAACCTTGATTCAAAATATGATTCTAAAAATATTGGTAAAGGAAAGATCATTGACGCACACCCCACTGCTATTGTCACGAACGCAACAATTCAACCTGAAGAACCAACATATCTTGAAGAGGAGGAGAGAATTTTTCATTCATAGATGTGGGTGAAGAGGACCTCGCTACATTTTATTTTTGATAGCGGAAGTCAGAAGAACCTCGTATCAATAGATATCGTCAAACAATTGGGATTGTCGACAACACCACACCTGTAGCCATACAACATCGGGTGGCTTCACCAAGGACGAGATCTTCATGTTAGCCAGTAGTGTCGATTGTCATACAACATCCATCCCTTCAAGGATGAGGTATTATGTGATGTTTCCCCACTAGATGTCTGTGATGTTCTCTTGGTCCAACCATATATTTGGAAGCACCATGTTGTTTATGAGTCTCAACCCTACAATGTCATTATTTCTCTGGGGGGTCATCTCTATAGAATACCAGAGGTAGTTCTGACTACTTTTCCACCTAAAAGGTTCTGCAAGGTAGTATCGCATACTACAAAATTCAACTTCTTCACAATTTGTTCAAAAGGAGAACAAAAGGATACTACAACCAGTACAACGTCATCCCAAGAACCTTCTGTCCAATAGAAGTAGGTTGACAAGATTGCAGCAAAATGCAAAGATTCCTTCTGCAAAAAGTCATCTCAGATAGCCCGAATGGTTGAAGAGATTCAACCCCGCCAACAACAGGTTCATGAAAAAATTCCAAAAACTGAGCAGCACAACATCTCTAGCAAGGAAAGCATCTCACCAAGATGCAGATTTAGAAAATGCTTTTTCCTCTCCCCCAGGCACTCAACGTAATGGAGACCATTGCTTATTAAGGAGGGAGGATTGATCTAGGTGGATATCGGTGTCCACCCACCTTTTCCAACTGGCCCAAAACAGTTTTCTGGCAATTTTGGCAATTTATTATTTTTAGCCATTTTTAACTTCCAGGGACATTTTGAGGGCCTAAATGAAGGTTTTTTGGGATAAAGATTCTCAATGATAGCTAAACTCATTATTGATCCCCCAAACTGAATATCCTCGACAATACCTTTCCAATGGGCTATCATACACCTAAAACGAAGATCATATGCAAAAGTTATGACCCCAGGAAGTTGATGTACTAACTTACCCAAACAGGGCCCACCTGACTTTTGGCGCTTCATCTCCTAGGGTTAGGTTTTTGGATGTCTAGGGTTTTTGGAATTTCTTTTTATTATAAAAAAGGCCTTCAAAGCCTCATTGTAAGCATATTCTTGTGAATGCGAGTATCCCTCACATCTCTTCTCAGAGATAAGCTTCCACCATTCTAACAAGTCTTTCACTCTATATTTTTATAGTCTCTGTACATTTATTTCATTAATAGAAATCGGGTATTATTGTATATCTGTGTTTATGGTTACATCTCTGATATATTTTTGTTATATTATTGGATAACTATGATATCTCTGTGCATTTATTTATTATATCTCCACTCTCATTTAGTGCCAAAAACACTCTGGATCAGTGGTATCAGAGTAGGTTTCTCTTGATCATTTTTTAGTTCATTTCCCTGATGAGGTCTGAGTATAGCAAGTCGGGTCTCGAGATTGTATCTCTTAAGGAAAATTTCTCTCACACAACTAAGAAACCTTCAATGGTAGAAGAAAATAAAAATGATGGAGCAGACGATCCTATCAGTCTGTTGCTTGAGAAAGCTCTCACGTAATGGAGGGATGAAATGATGGAGAAATTTTCCCACATCCTTCAATGCCTGCAAATAGAAACAGGCGCATCCTCATCAAACGACCACTTTGGAGGCACCTCACCTTTCAAGGTACAAGTTAATTTTGATATTCCTGTATTTGAAGGACAAATAGATGCAGAAGCCCTAGACAAATGGTTAAATTGGATAGAAGGTTATTTCTCTATTCACAATTTTTTTGACAGATAAACGATCACCTTCACACTCTTTAAATCTCCCCCCCATGTCAAACATTGGTGGGAAACTTACTGGGATAAAATTTCCACAGAGGAGTCCGGAATATATGGGGTCGAGCCCACTTGGTATTTTTTTGTGGATGCGGTAAAGGAACAGTATTACCTTGTTGGAAACTATGAGGACCAGTACATGAGATGGACCACACTGTGGCAAGAGAGGGTCCAAGCACTTATGGAGTTCACCAATACCTTCCATACCTTGCGCACCAAGCTGGGTATCAAAGACTCCGAATGAAATTTGGTTTTGAAATACTGTGGGACTCTACACAGATACATCCAAACTGAAATGGATTTTCTAGACATCTCATCACTTGGTGTTGCTTATCGATATGTTGTTAAAATCAAACAGAAATTTAAGCACCAAAACAAACAAGAGTTCGGGTTTGCAAATCCGCAAAAACCAAAGTATGACAAAGATGACCCTAACAAACAATATCTCAAAAAGAATTCCAAGTCATAGGAAAAGAAGGGTCACAGGAAGACAAAGAAGGACACCGAAAAATGGTGTGATTTCCACAAATCCCCTAGCACAACACCGATGAATTTAATTCAAAACAATCATTGGTGGATGAGATCAAAGACAAGGAGTTGAACCCTTATTGAGAATTTGATTCTAAAAATACTGGTAAAGGAAAGATCATTGATGAAGACCCCACTGCTATTGTTGCAACCACAACAATTCAACCAGAAGAACCAACAAATCCTGAAGAGGGGGAGTGCCTTTTTCATTCACAGATGTAGGTGAAGGGGACTCCGCTGCACTTTATTGTTGATTTCAGAAGCTAGAAGAACCTCAACTCAACAGAGATTGTCAAACAGTTGGGATTGTTGAAAACACCACACCCGCAGCCATACAACATCAGGTGGCTTCGCCAAGGACGAGATCTTCATGTCAGCCAGTAGTTTTGATTGTCATACAACATCCAACCCTTCAAGGATGAAGTATTATGTGATGTTTCCCCACCAGATTTCTCTGATGTTATCTTGGGACAACCATATATGTGGAAGCACCATGTTGTTTATGAGTCTCGACCCCACAGTGTCATTATTTCTCTGGGGGGTCATCTCTACAGAATACTAGAGCTAGTTTCGACTACTGTTCCACCTAAAAAGTGTCACAAGGTAGTATCTCATACTACAAAATTCAAATTCTTCACAATCTATTAAAAAGGGGAACAGAAGGATATTGTAACCAATATAGCCTCGGCCCAAGTACCTTCTATCCAATAGAAGCATGTCGAAAAGATCCCATCAAAACACAAAGATTCCTTTTGCACACATTCATATCAGATAGCCTGACTGTTCGAACAGATTCAACCCCGCGAACAACAGTTTCGTGACAAACTTCCACAAACTGAGCAGCGCAACATCTCCAGGAAGGCAATCATCTCACCAAGATGCAGATTCAACAAATGTTTTTCCCTCTCCCCCAAGCACTCAACGCAATGGATATCATTTATTCCTAAGGAGGAATAATTGATCAAGGTGGATATTGGTGGCCACCCACCTTTTCCAACTGGCCCAAAACAATTTTCTGGCAATTTTGGCAATTTACTATTTTTAGTAGTTTTTAACTTTCGAGGCCATTTTGAGGGCCTAAATGAAGGTTTTTTAAGATTTATATTTTCAATGATAGTTGAAGGCATTATTGATCCCCAAAATTTAATCTCCTCAACAATACCTTTCTAATGGGCTATCATACACCTAAAACGAATATCGTATGCAAAAATTATGACCCTGGGAAGTTGATGTACTAACTTACCCAAACAGGGCCCACATGAATTTTGGCATTTAATCTCTTAGGGTTAGGTTTTTGGATGTATAGGGTTTTCAGAATTTTTGTTTATTGTAAAAAAAGGAATTCAGAGCCTCATTATAAGCATCTTCTTGCGAATGGGAGTAGCCATCACATCTCTTCTCAGAGATAAGCTGCCACCATTCTAGCAAGTCTTTGACTCTGTATTGTTACAGTCTCTGTACATTTATTTCATTAACAAAAATCGAGTATTACTGTATATATGTGTTTATGGTTTCATCTCTGATACATTTCTATCATATTATTGGATATCTGCGATATCTCTGTGCATTTCTTTATTATATATCATCTCTCATTTCATGCCGAAAATAATCAGGATCAGTGATATCAGAGCAGGCTTCTCTTGATTGTTGTTTAGTGCATGTCCCCGACGAGGTATGAGTATAGAAAGTTGGGTCCTGAGCTTGTATATCTTGAGGAAAATAGATGTTACACACCCAATAATCCCTTAATGGTAGAAGAAAAGAAAAATGATGGAGCAAATGATCCTATCAGTCTATTTCTTGAGCTAGCTCTCACGTGACAAAGGGACGAAATGATGGAGAATTTTTCCCACATCCTTCAATGCCAGCTGATAGCAATAGGTGCATCCTCATCAAATGGCCACTTTGGAGGCACCTCACCTTTCAAGTTATAAATTAATTTTGATATTCCTGTATTTGAAGGACAAATAGATGCAGAAACCCTAGACAAATGGTTAAATCTGCTAGAGGGTTATTTCTTTGTTCACAATTTTTCTGACAGAGAAATGATCACCTTCGCACTCCTTAAATCTCTCCCCCATTTCAAACATTGGTGGGAAACTTACTGGGAGAAACGTTCCACATAGGAGTCTAGAATATATGGGGCCGAGCCTACTTGGGATATTTTTATGGATGCGATAACGGAACAGTGTTACTATGTTGGCAACTATGAGGACCAGTACATGAGATGGACCACACTGCGACAAGAGAGGAGCCAAGTAGTTATGGAGTTCATCAATACCTTTAGTTCCTTGTGCACCAATATGGGTATCAATAACTCTGAACGACATTTGGTTCTGAAATACCGTTGGGCTGTACACAGATACATCCAAACTGAAATGGATTTTCTGGAAATCTCATCACTCGATGCTGCTTATCGATATGTTGTTAAAATAGAGAAAACATTTAAGCACCAGAACACATAGGAGTTTGGGTCTGCAAATCTGCAACAATCAAAGTATGATAAAGAAGGCCCTAACAAACAGTCTCCTGAAAACGATTCCAAGTCACAGGAAAGGAAGGGTCACGAGAAGACAAAGAAGGACATCGAAAAATGGTGCGATTTCCACAAAATCCCCTGGCACAACACTGATGAATGTCTCTCAAAACATTCATTGGTGGTTGAGATCAAAGAAAAGGAGCCCAACCCTGATTCAGAATCTGATTATGAAAATACTAGTAAATGAAAGATCATTGACGTAGACCCCACTTCTATTGATCTGGATTATTTTCGACATGAAATGAGAGTGGAGATATAATAAAGAAATGCACAGAGATATCGCGTATATCCAGTAATATAACAGAAATATATTATAGATGAAACCATAAACACAGAGATACAGTAATACACAATTTCTATTAATGAACGAAATGTACAGAGACTGTAAAACTACAGAGTGAAAGACTCGCTAGAATGGTGGCATCTTATCTCTGAGAAGAGATGTGACCGCTACTCGCATTCACAAGAAGATAATTACAATGAGGATCGGAAGGCCCTTTTACAATAGATGGGAATTCCAAAAGTCCTATACATCCAAAAACCTAACCCTAGGAGATGAAGCGCCAAAAGTCATGTGGGCCCCGTTTGGGTAAGTGAGTACATCAACTTCCCGGGGTCGTAACTTTTGCATACGATCTCCGTTTTAGGCGTGT
>ML779495.1:676143-701756 GCA_009831015.1 Picea engelmannii | reverse complement strand
GGGGAGAGCCTTAAGGAGTGCGAAGGTGATCTTTTCCTTGTCTGAAAAATTATGGACAGAGAAATAACCTTCTAGCAGATTTAACCATTTATCTAGGGCATCTGCATCTATTTGACCTTCAAATGCGGGAATATCAAAATTAATCTGTACCTTGAAAGGAGAGGTGCCTCCAAAGTGGCTGCTTGATGAAGATGCACCTGATGCTATCGGTAGGCGTTGAAGGATGTGGGAAAAATTCTCCATCATTTCGTCCCTCTGTCGCGTGAAAGCTTGCTCAAGCAACAGACTGATAGGATCATCTGCTCCATCGATTTTATTTTCCTCCGCCATTGAGGGTTTCTTGGGTGTGCGAGAGAGATTTTCCTCAAGAGAGACAAGCTCGAGACCCAACTTTCTATACTCAGACCTCGTCGGGGACATGCACTGAAAAACGATCAAAAGCAGCCTGCTCTGATACCACTGATCCGGATTATTTTCAGCACGAAATGAGAGCGGAGATATAATAAATAAATTCATAGAGATATCACGTATATCCAGTAATATAATAGAAATATATCAGATATGCAACCATAAACACAGAGATACAGTAATACATGATTTCTATTCATGAACGAAATGTACAGAGACTGTAAAATTACAGAATGAAAGACTCGCTAGAATGGTGGCATCTTATCTCTGAGAAGAGATGTGACCGCTACTCGCATTCACAAGAAGATGATTACAATGAGGCTCGGAAGGCCCTTTTACAATAGATGGGAATGCCAAAATTCCTAGACATCCAAAAACCTAACCCTAGGAGATGAAGCGCCAAAAGTCATGTGGGCCCCGTTTGGGTAAGTGAGTACATCAACTTCCCGAGGTCGTAACTTTTGCATACGACCTCTGTTTTAGGTGTGTGATAGCTCGTTGGAAAGGTATTGTAGAGGAGATTCATTTTGGGGGGTCAATCATGCCTTCGGTTGTCATTGATAACCTCGATCTCAAAAAACCTTCATTTGGAACCTCAAAATGGCCCCGGAAGTTAAAACCTGCTAAAAATAGTAAATTACCAAAATGGCCAGAAAACTGTTTTGAGCCATTTGGAAAAGGTGGGTGGCCGTAGATATCCACCTGGATCAGCTATTGCCCTGACCGCAACAATTCAACCAGAAGGACCAACAGATCCTAAAGAAGGGGAGTGCCCTTTTTATTCACAAATGTGGGTGAATGCGACCCCACTGCATTTTATTCTTGATAGTGGAATCCAGAAGAACCTCATCTCAATAGAGATCGTCAAACAGTTGGGATTGTCGACAACAACACACCCACAACCATACAACATCGGGTGGCTTCGCCAAGGACTAGATCTTCATGTCAGCCATCAGTGTCGATTGTCATATGACATCTAGCACTCCAAGGATGAGGTATTATGTGATGTTTCCCCACTGGATGTCTGTGATGTTCTCTTGGGCCAACCATATATGTCGAAGTGCCATGTTGTTTATGAGTCTCGACCCCATAGTGTTATTATTTCTCTGGGGTGTCATCTCTACAAAATACTAGAGGTAGTTCTAACTAGTGTTCCACCTGAAAAGTTTCGCAAGGTAGTACCTCATATTACAAAATTCAACTTCTTCACAATTTGTTCAAAAGGGAAACAAAATGATACTACAACTAGTACAGCCTTAGCCCAAGCACCTTCTATCCAACAGAAGTAGGTCGACAAGATTGTAGAAAAATGAAAAGATTCCTTCTACACATAGTCATCTCAGATAGCCCAACTGGTTGAATAGAGTCAACCCTGCCAGCAACAGGTTTGTGACAAACTTACACAAACTGAGCAGTGCGATGTCTCTAGCAAGGCAAGCATCTGACCAAGATGCAGATTCAAAAAACTCTTTTGCCTCTCCCCCAGGAACTCAATGCAATGGAGACCATTGCTTTGATAAGGAGGGAGGATTGATCTAGGTGGATATCAGTGGCCACCCACCTTTTCCAACTGGCCCAAAACAGGTTTCTCACAATTTTGGTAATTTATTATTTTTAGCAGTTTTTAACTTTCAAGGCCATTTTGAGGGCCTAAATGAAGGCTTTTTGGGATTGAGCTTCTCAATGATGGACAAATTTATGATTGAACCCCAAAAATGGATATACTCGATGATACCTTTCCAATGGGCTATCATACACCTAAAACGGAGATCATATCCAAAAGTTATGACCTCGGGAAGTTGATGTACTAACTTACCCAAACAGGGCCCACATGACTTTTGGCCCTTCATCTCCTAGGGTTAGGTTTTTGGCATTCCTTTTTATTGTCAAAAAGGCCTTGAGATCCCCATTTTAAGCATCTTCTTTTGAATACGAGTAGCCCTCACATCTCTTCTCACAGATAAGCTGCCACCATTCTAGCGAGTCTTTCACTCTATATTTTTACAGTCTATATACATTTCTTTCATTAATAGAAATCGAGTATTACTATATATCTATGTTTATGTTTGCATCTCTAATAAATTTGTGTTATATTATTGGATATATACGATATATCTTTGCATTTATTTATTATATCGCCACTCTCATTTCGTGCCTAAAATAATCTAGATCATATAAGACCACCATGGAGCTCCTTCAGAACATTGTATCTATCTTCTCGTTTGAGACATCTCAAAAGTACCCCATCATAATTGACATTGAAGAGCACCAAATTTATGAGGCAATATTGTGTTGATTTTATTCTGAGATCTCTCCTTTCCTTAGGGTTTATGTTTTCTAGGCAAGTCCCATGATGCAAGAGATAAATTAGTTTTCCATACCAAGACTCTTGCCCTGAGAAAACATATAAAGCTTCACTACACCATAATGCCAATTCATTCTCAAGCCCATATTCTTCATTTACTTGATCTTGGGCTTCAATGACTAGTTTACACAATCCCTATCCCTTAATGAGTTTGGCAAGTTTTATATCTAGGTCAAATTCTTGGACAACTTCCATCACATTTCCCCTTCTTTCATCCATATCCTATTGGGTGAATACTAGGGATCGAACTGCGAGGTGAGGCACAATGACTTTGGTGTGATTTTTCAGGATGTAAGATCTGAAATATTTTACTGCTTTGTACACCATGTAAGCTTGTTTGTCTATATCAGGGTAATTTAGTTCAAACCCTTGGATATTAGTGCTCTTAAATGAGACCAACACCTCATTGTTTTCATCATCATTTTGAGTCAATACTACAGCTAAATATTGGTTGGAGAAAAAAGTATAGAGGAAAAAATATTTGCTAAAGTCAGGACTTTGGAGCATCGGAGCTTGAGATATTGCAGTCTTGATATTGTTGAAAGCATATTTCACTCGTCATCCCACTTAAAGTCATTATCCTTGCGAATCATTTTTTGTAAGGGTCTGATAGTTTCAGCGAAATCAGGGGTGAACTTATTCACAAAATTGATTTTCCCAAAGAAGGATTGCATAGCCTTTTTATTGTGGGGTAAGGGAAGATGAGTTATTGCCTTAATTCGTTCTGGGTCTATGCGAGTTTCTTCTTGATATATAATTTACCTAGTCAATTCCATTCCTCGACACCAAAGATAGTTTTCTTGGGGTTTAAATATATATCGTACTTTATACACCTTTCGAAAATATGGGTTACATGTTGGATGTGATCTTCTCTATTCTTTGAATACACAGTCATGTCGTCCAAATAGACTACTACACACTTGTTGATAAATCCTCAAAAAGCTACGTCCATGGCCCTCTATAAGGTTTCCTCTCCATTAATTAACCAAAAGGTCATGCATTTATAAGAAAATGTTCCCCACTTGGTTCAAAAGGTAGTTTTCAATCATTTTTCCTCTGAAATTAGAACCTCATTGTAACCTGAAACATCATCTAAAAGAGAGACAATCTTAGAACCATAAACGGTCTGCAAGAGCTATTCCATTGGAGGGACTAGGTAGTTCTGTTTTTCTTATTCTTTGTTGAGGTTTCTGAAATCCACACACGGGTGGATTTCCCCATAATTTTTCCTGACAGGAACAAAATTTGCTACCCAGGAAGAGTGTCTAACTTGAAAGATAATTTTATCATATAGTGATTTCTTTAACTCTTGATATATGAGGGGTTCCAAAGATAAGTGGTACTTCCGGAGCTTCTGTTGGAAGGTTTTTACTCCAGATTTTAACGGGATTGTATGTTGGATAATACGAGTTTCATAAGTTTTCAGATCTCAGTAGGACCATGCAAAAACATCTTGATATTCTCTTAAAAGTTTGAGATATGATTTCCTTTCCTCTTTAGACATTGTCTTTCCTAGATTTATATTCTTAAGGTTTTCCGGGGTTGCTAGATTTATAGTTTCATACATGGGACACAAGCTCATGGTCTCTCTGTTTGTTTACCCTTTAAATATTTCCCTTAAGTCGAAGAGGTTCTCCAAATTGGATACCCTTTCGGTATCGTGTGAAACTTTAGTTTGTTACTAGAGTGATCTATTTCGCCTATTTGTTCATGGGAATCAGTTTCTACTAGTTCCTCTTGGAATACTTCATCGTCAATAGCTAGGTATTTACACTTTTCCTAATTGGTTAGGAAGTCTATAATTTGTTCATCTCCTTCAAAGAACTTCGAAATAGAAATATTGTTGGGCACTAATGGTTTGTAGAGTAGTTCCATAGTGAACCTGGAGGATTCATAGTCTTCTAAATGGGATATCCTTGAGGCAACAATGGCTAGGGAGTCAACAATATTATTCTTTGTCCTGGGGATCATTGTAACATTGAAGGCCTCAAAATGTTCTATTATCTTGTGCACTTCCTATTGGTAATTTGTTAGGTGAGGAGAGTTGTAATGTATAATATTCTTTACTTGCCTAACGATAATTTTAGAGTCCTCGAAAACCCTTAGTTATTTAACGTTTAATTATATGGATTTCTTTAGTCCTTGGACTAAAGGTTTCTACTCGACAATATTGTTAGTACATTCAAATTCTAGTCTGCAAGACAAGACATTTTGTTTCCCCTTTGGGTCAATGAGGATACATCCTTCTCCTGACCCTTCTTGTTATTTATACCCATCAAAGTATAGGGTCCAAACTTGTGAGAGAAAATCATTAGCTTCTCCAGGCCTACTAACTGCCCCTATCCACCTATTTTGTCTATGGTTTCCAATAGAGGTTCTTGACATAAGATGGTTTCTTCCTATGCTACCAGTAGCTTTACTTGAAAATTCATTTCTTAGTTTTGAGTAAGAGGTACATCAGATGAGAGAGGGGGGGGATTTCTGAAATCAAAGTCGTAGGAGTAGTTTCCTAGCATGGGGAAATCTATCGATGAGGGTTCATTGAGGGATTCTAAATCAGTGACAGTATATTTGTGTGCCCCTAATAATGGAAACTAGAGGTGAGACTAGTCTGTGCTAAAGTATCCATTCAACTTCTTGGACCAATCTTGACTAAGTAGCAGCCCGTAATATTCTGGTATATCCACTACAATGATGTCAATCAATTGAACAAATTTCGGGTTTGTATCCATTCTGATCATTACATCCTTGAGTTCTCCTATAACTTTTACCTAATTTCTTTCTAGTTGTATAATTTGTTTATCAATTTTGAACATGACTATGTTAAATTTCTTCCAGATAGATAATGGCATGAAATTAGAGGATTCCCCCAAGTCAACTAAACAATTATGGAGGTTTTTATCACTGAAATTCCATCCGCAACATTGCATGAAAATAGTTACATGAATACAACATCTCCAAACATCTATTAATTCACCTACAACACCAAAAAAGCATTTTCAAGGGGCAAAAAATATACAACTAGTCAAAAAATTGGCATGCACTGAAACACTAAAGTAAGTGCACGCACAATGCATGGGTTAAAGAATCCCATAGAGCACACAATGCACCATATGTGTGACTATGTATGATAAAAGACATGCACTCCTATGAATGATGCATTTATGGTTCTTGTCGGCCCCTCACCCACTTCTGGACCATCTCCCAACTTGATTTAACCCTCAAATCAGAGCTGAATCCGAATGGGGGGTTGGTCAAATACCTAAGGGTTCCCTAAAGGGCCCCTTGTCCACACTAAGAACCGGTTGAATATTGCCTCAAAGACATGCTATAAATGGAGCCCATGGGTGCACTAAGAGTTCAAGAATCTCATATTATTGTTATGCTTCTTCTATCCTCCCTCAATAAACCTCTTTTCTTCTTGGAGCATTTTAGCAACATCTCAATAATGTATTCACCTCACCTCTTGAGGGAATAGGCTTGGATTTCTTCAACATTTTCTTTCTAGTTTATCACTGTAAGAAGAGCTCTCAAATAGGGGATTGAAGAGCCCTCCCAAGGAGGAAGAGGGGATCCATAATCCCTCCTATCTATATGGTTTTTTCCAACTAATATAGTTATCCATTGGTGGCATAATCATTGGTCATTTGGTTGATTGATTTTGGTTCAAAGTTTCTTATGCATTTAAGTTTTATTTCGTTAGTTATTTCCTTAGTTGTTTCTAGCTTATTTGTTTGTTTATTTCATGTGCTTGGATTGTTTAATTCATACACTAACCTCTGTCTTGTCTAGAAGGCCCAACTAGACTTGTAAGTGCCCTTATTTTGCTCACCCAAGTGACGAAATAGACACAATAGATTGGCGACCATACTGGGGATAAGGTATCAATTTCCTCCCTATTTGGGATATTTGAGCACTTATTTTTGACCCATTTTCCTTGCAGGGATCATAACTGACCTATCCTTACCTATCAAGAGATAAGTTTGGAGATGGAGGAGGAAAATTCCGCTTAAAATCCCCCCACCCCCCCTGACGCGTATCAGAACGTGCATAGTTATTTCAGCCCACAGACACACATTCAGATCATTGTGCGCCCTCAACACTTCTTTTCTCTACACATTCTGTGCACAGTGTGCCAAAAGGTCTTTTTTTCTCTGTGCATTGTGTGCCCACTACACCTTTATCTGAACTGTAACCCACGCATCTGTCCAGAATTTCAACATTGTAAGAGTTTTTGTGATGATTTGAAGGCCCCTAGCCTTCAAAATATTTCTTTTATGCAATTTGTAAATGCACCACACTTAGATTCCCTTCCCACATGAAGGTTTAGTCAAAACATAGGCACTTAGATGAAGGTTTAGTCAAAACATGGATGACTTGTTTTGATTGTAAAATTTAAGTTGAGATTATTTACTATCACATATAAAAACACTTGCATTGGGACCATAAATCAAACTTTAATCATTAATTATGCTCTTCTCTTAGTTTATTTTTAAACAACTTAAGTTTTTAAGGGCCCATACATGCCCACATGTTGCAAAATTAGGATATTTTTTTAAAACTACTTTCTTAGTTTACATCACTATGAGAGTTTAAAGATCAAAGTAACGGGCCCATACATGCCCATATTCTTACAACGTAGGATAGTTTCTCAAATATTTATTAGAGTAAGTCACATTAGGGAGTTTAAAGGATTGGTAAGGACCCATCTTAAGTTTGTAACAATGACATCTATAAAGATAGGTAATCAAGATTTGTAAGGACCACAGGAAGTCCACATGTTGTAAATTTATACCTAACTTATTAAAATTTGACACATTTTTTATCACTTGCTCACACACAAAGTCACTCCTCACTCACATAATTTTATCTCGAATTGTGGAGATTGAAGTAGGTTTCCTCTAAAGGGATTCTGAAACATCCCACTATTTCTTGAAGAAATTATCCACACCCACTTAATTCAAACGAGATTGGTTCACACCCCTAATCTCTCAACCAACCACATCTAATTTTTTTTCTAAAAACTCATTAAATTTTCCTCCACAAGAGGTGCCAAAAGAAATTTTTAGTCTAGGTAGGATCTTAAGGGTAGGCATCCAAAAAACCCCTCGCTATCTAGTTCTCACATCTCCAAACATTAGAAGTTGAAAAATAGATAACTTTAAAATCCTCCAAGTCAAGTGTTCCTAACACCATAAGGCAAGAAGATAACTGTAAGGGTCGAAGGCCGAGGTCTAGTTTTTCTGTGTGTCCCCCCTTGAGTCACCCAAATATTGGATGCGATCTAGCCCGTGACCCATTTCTGAGGCCGAAAATTTGAATGACGCACTTTGACTAAGGTACCTAGTGGCCAAATTTAGGACATCTACTGACTATTTGAGAGGAAGGACGTTAAGTTTTTTTAGGACACAAGAAGTTTTTTTCTTTGTTCCCCCATGCAGACAAAATCCAACTACCCACATGTATGCTTGTTTACATTTGATATATGTATGATGCTCATTTGATTACATATGCTTGTGATATATATTATGAAGGTACAAATTATACAAGTGTCTTGTTCACTTATTGCTCTCATCACCATTCACACACATTCACTTTGCTAGTCGGACATAATAGGGGACCCACATAATCCCCATCATTCTAGACACTTGCAGAATATTCCTCCTATTCTAGGAGGAGTTCCTAGTCTTGCCAACTCACCAAATCAACCATCTTACACCCCTATGAGTGTCACTATCTTGGGATCATCTTTGATTGGTTCCACCTTACTTGGGTCCACTTTCCAAGGCCATCCATCCACTATCTCTCCTTCACAAGGAGGTAGGGGGAAAAATTCTTCCCAAGGGAGAAGTACAACCCCACCAAACCCCCCTGAAGGGCCAAGTCCGCTACCTTCTCACACCATGGATGGAACTAATCCTCCACCCCCACCCCCCATGCCATATTTGGCGTCCTTCAACATTCTTGATTTGAGTAAAATCACAAATGACCCTATATTGCATGACCCCACATGACCCAATATGCCTACCAAACTGTTACAGATTATTTTTGTCACCCTCATGATCATTAATGATGTAAACCTATCTGTTTCCTTCAAAGGGGCCAATGGCCTGAATTACTAAAGAAAGAAGGGAGAAGAACTTTACCTGAGAGAAGAAGTTGTGTTTTCCTCTATAAAAACCCTATTTTTGAGGATTTCCATGGGCTGCACCATAGCTAGGGTGCGAAAATGCCTGATTTCCGCAGACTGCACTATATCCAGGGCATGAAATTTCCATAGGCTACACTATAGCCAGGTCACGACGACCTTCGTACGTGGGAAAAATAATCATTTTATCGATGGTTTTAGAAGGAGAAGCTTATATGGTGAGGTGGACTCCTAATGGTTTGGATCTTACTTGCTTTCATGATTTAGTGGGATCATCCTAACTTCCTCACCTTATCCTCTTCAGCTTATAAAAGGAGAGGATCTTTCATGGAGAAAGTTAGTTGGATTTGGCTTGGAATTATTAGCTTGGTTAGAGTGGTTTTGAGCTTTTCTTTTGTCAAGATAGATGTTATATCTCTAGTCTAAGAATTCTTGGATCAAAAGTGTGTGGGAAGTAAGGAACTGTTGGGAGGAACCTTACGACATCAAGGCATCCAGTTGTAATCTCTCTTCCTATTATTTAGTATAATACAGTGGCATGTTTCTTTCCCATAGAATTATCTTTATTTTATTGCATAATTCCTTGATCATATGCATAGGTTGTCATTGAATATACTTCTATTTCTTTTACTTTGGTTGGTTTGTGTCTCACTGCAGGATTAGTATCACAAGAGCATCGGAGTGAAACAGGAACAACAAAGACATGGGAAAGTGACACTTAAAGGTATGTCTCTCGCCTTTTGTTCGGTAGTAAATTTGATGATTAGAGCCTAGGGAAAGCGCCATGTTCTATCTTGTTTTGTTCTAGATCTAGGTGGATCTAGGGGGATTGATTTGTGTCTTCTCTTAACAACTAAACTGATAAAAAAAATGGTGACTCTGCTGGGGATACAAATGTTTTCCTAGTTTTCCTTGTTTTCTTGCTTTGATTGCTTGGTTTCTATTTTCTGAGTCATTGGAGGATCCAGCTTGACTCTTTGACTGTTAAAATTCACTGGGAAATCTTCTTCATTTTTAATTTTTCTATTTTGGAGGATTTTTGCACCCTGCTTTGAGGGATAGTGCGGTGACTTAAGGTTTCTGCACCCTACCCATATATGTCCTGTGGTGATCAAAGATTTCTGCACTGTGCTAGTGTTCCAGCCTGAGGAAATTGTGAAAAAAAATGTTTTTTGGTGGTTTTCCCTGCCCATATCTGTGCCATGGTTCTGGGGTGATTTTTTGGGTCTGATTACAACCTGGTTGACAAAATTTGAATCTGCTTTCATCCATCTTTTCCTTATTTTTTCTTTGTTTTCTTTTGAAATATTTGGTCTCTTTCTTTGAGTGTCTTTCAGTTACAAAGCATTGTTTTTCTTTAGAATTGTTTGGTGACAGAATACTTCTTTTTCTGAATAAATCGTGTTAAAAGAGAAACTTTGTTTGGGTTGCTTTTGTTTTGAAGAAGTTCTCTATTGCTTTTAGTGTATCTTTGAAACAAAAGTTTTAATTTCTTTCTTTATATTATATTGGGGGAATCCTCGCATTTGAATTAGCGAAATTGCCTGATTCTTGGCCCTTTTTTGGTCTTAAATTCTGAAAAAAAATTCCCCTCATGGCTGGGGGGTGTGAATCATGTATTGGTGTAAATTCTATTTTTCTCATTTCTTGAGAATATTGATATTGATGAGTTTAATAGAATTTTGGGACATTGTGCATATGGGAATGATAAATGTTTACTCCTTCTCGTAGCATAGCTTTCATCGAAATGAAAAGATTGCATCTTCATCTCTTTG
Organism: Picea engelmannii; assembly: GCA_009831015.1. Classification (NCBI taxonomy): domain Eukaryota; kingdom Viridiplantae; phylum Streptophyta; class Pinopsida; order Pinales; family Pinaceae; genus Picea; species Picea engelmannii. Next base: position 691,060 of record ML779495.1, on the reverse strand, counting down.
CATAAATTTCGATTTGGTAAAAACACCATATTATCCAGGCCATATTCCTTTTGAGTAACAACAGCCTTTAAATAAAGTGCTTATAAAAATTGATTAGACATTTTTATATTTTCTGGTAGCAAACCTACAGTAGATTAGTTGTAGGGATTTGGAATAGGTGTGAAAGATAAATTTCCAAAGATGCAAACAAACATAGAATCTTGTGTTAGGGAGAGGTGAAATCCACTTATTACATTTTGTCCTGGGAAGCCCTTATAACACAAGGTTCAATCACAAGGTTTCATTAAGACTAGTAGAGTTACTCACCCTGCTTTGTTGGTCTTGGTGTAGAGATCACGCGTATTATGGGGGTCGCTTGAAGGTATACCCACAATGATAAGTGGAAGCCTTTCAAGTTGATTTCGGGCTAGATACCCTGCCCTTGCACGTGGATCAAACTGTTGATTGGTTCCCTAGGCATCACTGTAGTGATTGGTAACCTTAGTGGCCTATATTTTTAGGGTCTTTACACAAGGTGACCATGGAGGGGAAAGTCTTCACGGTACCTGGAATCGACGTTGGCCAAACTCACGCAAGCTCCTTGGAGGGTATACCCACGTTTATGTGTGGGAGCTTTCACCAGGGTGTAATTCCGTTAAGTAGGTCATCAATGTAACTTTTCCACCCACTCTATCTCAGCCCCTTCTTACTTTGTTCCTGCGACATTAGATTTCATCACCAACTAGTGTGCTCATTGTGAGAAGGTTTTGTTTGTTTGCTTGCTTCCTATATTTTTAGTGTGTGTTGCTTGTTTTCCCTAGCGAACTCTAGGTTGGATCTTTGTTTTAATGGTGTCAATTCCTGAAATGACCAATGAAGGAACCCCTGCTCCATAGGAACCTTTTGTTTTTCCTTCTTATGGAAACATTGGTCCTCCTCACATCACTACTTGAGCCTTCTGTGTCTCACAATTGGATTACCGATATGGTTGTTTTCCACTCTGGTAATCCCAAATGTAGTTAGTGCTTCATTTGTAAGAACTTCCCCTCAAGAACATCAACCTCATTTTGATCATTCACCTTCTTCACCAATAAGATCTTCTTCACCTTCTCCACTTGTAAGGTATTCTTCCATTTCATCTTCTTCGTCAAGTGAAAGCTCTGAAGCTAGTACCTCAATGAATAAGAAGAAGAATACAAGGAACAATTATAAGAAGAAAAATAAGAAAGGCTCTAAAATGATGCAGGAGCATCGCAAGGGCATGCAAGCATAGCCAGTAGCGAGACAGAGCGGAGATAAGAGACAGCTGGAAAAGCACTGAACACATTTTTTGAAAATGTTTTGAAATATTAATGAAGTCATTAAGTGGAGGCATGCTTGTATTATTGTAAAAAGACATTGAGCGATCCACTCTTTTCCATAGTAGATAGGAGCCTTTATGTGTAATGAATGTAGGTAGATAGAATTTAATTCTAGATTAGACCATTTTAGAGTGCAAGAGGGAAATGGGATATAGACACCCTCATTGTGTAGTTGTAATATTATTATGAGCATAGAGCATAGAGAAGAGAGCAGAGAGATGTGGCTGAAAACACCCATGTATAGAGATTTGAATTAATAGAAAGAGCTTCGATTCAAATTCATGGTGTCGTATTTGTTCTCTGTGTAAGCATGTTGAATGTTATGCTCATGGATGTTTACTTTCTGTTATACATTTTCTTTATATGCTGTGTATATGATTTCATGCTTTGTGTTTGAAGTCTAAGAGAGAGTAAGGAATGAGTTTCAATTGTTTCTCTATCTGAGCAAGATTTTTCCTGCAAGGAGTGCAGTGAAGTTGTCCGCAAGGAGTGCGTTGACAAGAGTTCAGAGGTTTATCTTTGAAAGCTCAGGAGGGTTAATGTCCTTCTCATTTTTTGGTAAGTGCAAGTTGAGCACAAGAGTCGTGCAAGGTGCGTGCATGCAAAGTAAAGTCTCAGAGTTTGCGAGCCTAAGTGAAATTGTTGAGAGATTGTTGTCACAAGGAGTGCATAGAGTCGAGGAGGTTCAATATTTGGAAGTATTAAAGGGTTGCCTCAATGAGTGTGCGCAGGAAGTTTTCCAAAAGGACTTGTATATTTTCAAGTAAGCTCAGGAGGGTTAGTGCCTTCAAGTGTTGAGAGGAGACATAAAAAATTTATGTTACGGGCGGGTAAGTTCCGCGAAGATGAACTTGTTCAAATTCGTAGGAATTGTCAAGAAGGAAGAGATAGACGGTCGTAATTCTCCGTGGAGAATTCACGAAGTCCCGTGAGCCATCATATATCACAGACAAGTGGGGGAGATTACGGTGGCTGCTATTCTGAAGCACAAGTCCAAGGGAAACCAGAGCCACCAATCAAGATCAATGTGGACTGTTGGATCTACCCCTGAAAGTTCATTTCAGGAATTTGTGGGTCGAAGGACCGAAGCTTCGATGTTTGGATTCATGACATTGCAAAGTCCGAGGTGGGATCGTGGAAGAGATGGGTGGATGTGTGTCATATTTTGAAAGAAGTCAATACCCCATTCACCTCTCGTTCTTCGGGGATTCAAGAGACAAGAGCCAAGAGTTCGACATCGAAACCCATGAAGCGGTGAGAAGTGAAAAGTGCTAGAGTTAGGACTAGCCGGTGGTCACACACGGAGGGTGTTGATAAGGGAAGGAGCGTGCCCGTATCAACATTTCGGGTATCACGATATTTGGAAACAAGAGTTGAGAGTTTCGACTCACAAACTCACGAGTGGCGAGTTGTGACAAGTGCTTAGGCACACCAGAATTTCGGGTCTTGGAAAGTGAAGAATTGAATATTTGGGAGGAGAAGTTGTGAAGTGGCGAACTCTGAGGTTCTGAAAATTGCGAGAAACATGACCACATCGTTTGGTCGAAAGAAGGCTGGAATTGAGGCTTCGTTTTTTATCGCATGAGCTAAATTCGTAAGGACCTATGGAGAAGCACCATTTTGTGTGTGTTGGATTCCACAAAGAGGAATCGAAGAGTCAATCCAACTCAAGGGTAGGAAGTAGAGCTATCCTGTAGCAGACTACCGACCCGAGGGCCGAAAGGGTCTGCATTTGCACCATTTGGTATCAGAGACTAATTCTTGTTTGTATATTTCAAGCAAGAAAAATGAGAAGGAATTTCAACCATGCCACCGAGGAGAAGAGACAGGAAAACATGCGATCCTCTAGAGGATAGGGAGTTTTCAAGAGAAAGAGGTAGGCAGGTACAGAATCCAGAAGTGGAAAGAGATATGCATGACATTCGTGCCAGACTCGTGGATGTGGAAATAAAACAAAGGCACATAGCTGATATTGGATATGTTAGTGAGTCCAAAAGCGAAGATGACGTTGGACATGAAGAAGAAGAAATTTCAACAGAAGATGCAGCAAATGAACACTTGATTAGAGTTGTTGTAAGAATGATTGCAAGAGCCAAAATGGACATTCTAGTTTATGAGGGAAACTTGGATGTTGAAGAGCTTCTATACTGGATTAGAGCTCTGGACACCTATTTTTACTATGAAGATGTCAAAGAAGACAAGAAGGTCAAACATTCTTTCACGAGACTTAAAGGACATGTAGCATTATGGTGGGATGAACTGCAAGTTGACAGATGCTGCCAAGGAAAGCAAAAAATCAAGAGTTGGTAAGAGGACCAGGCGAAAGCAATACTCTAAATACTTGTTCAAGTGGAAGGGCCATCCAGTTGAAGATGTCAGTTGGGAGAATGAAGAAGAAATACAGAAGCATGGACAGACTGTGCGCGATCTCATGGACAGGAGCCCATGAAAATTTTCAAGTGAGGGAGTATGATGCAAGAGCATCGCAAGGGCGTGCAATCATAGCCAGTAGCGAGACAACGTGGAGACGAGCATATTTTTTGAAAATGTTTTGAAATATTAATGAAGTCATTAAGTGAAGGCATGCTTGTATTATTGTAAAAGGAACTTGAGTGATCCGCTCTCATCCATAGTAGATAGGAGCCTTTATGTGTAATGAATGTAGATAGATAAAATTTAATTCTAGATTAGACAGTTTTAGAGCACAAGAGGGAAACATGATATAGACACCCTCATTGTGTAGTTGTAAGATTATTATGAGAAAAGAGCATAGAGAAGAGAGCAGAGAGTTGTGGCTGAAAACACCCATGTACAAAGATTTGAATTAATAGAAAGAGATTCGATTTAAATTCATGGTGTCGTATTTGTTCTTTGTGTATGCATGTTGAATGTTATGCTCATGGATGTTTACTTTCTGTTATACATTTTCTTTATATGTTGTGTATATGATTTCATGCTTTGTGTTTGAATTCTGAGAGAGAGTAAGGAATGAGTTTCAATTGTTTCTCTGTCTAAGCCAGAGTTTTCCTACAAGGAGTGTAGTCAATTTTTCCGCAAGGAGTGCATTGACAAGAGTTCAGAGGTTAATCTCTAAAAGCTCAAGAGGGTTAACGTTGTTCTCATTTTCGGGGAAGTGCAAGTTGAGCACAGGAGCCGTGCAAGGTGCACGCAGGAAGAGTAAAGTCTCAGAGTTTGCGAACCTGAGTGAAATTGTTGAGAGATTGCTATCACAAGGAGTGCACAGAGTCGAGGAGGTTCAATATTTGGAAGTATTGAAGGGTTTCCGCAAGGAGTGCACATAGGAATTTTCCCAAAAGTACTTGGATATTTTCAATTAATCTCAGGAGGGTTAGTGCCTTCAAGTGTTGAGAGGAGACATAACAAGTTTGTGTTGAGAGGAGAAGAACTTGTTCAAATTCCCAGGAATCATCAAGAAGGAAGAGACGAACGGTCATAATTCTCTGTGGAGAATTCACGAAGTCCCGTGAGTCGTCAGATCTCACAGACAAGTGGGGGAGATTACATTGTCCACTATTCTGAAGCACAAGTCCAAGGGAAACCAGGACCACTGATCAAGATCAACGTGGACCGTTGGATCTACCCTTGAAAGTTCATTTCGGGAATTCGTGGGTTGAAGGACCGAAGCTTTGACGTTTGGATTCGTGACATTGTGAAGTCCAAGGTGGGCCCGTGGAAGAGATGGGTGGATGTGTGTCGTCTGTTGAAAGAAGTCAATACCTCGTTGACCTCTTGTGTTTCGGGGATTCATGAAATAAGAGCCGGGAGTTCGACATCGAAACCCATGAAGCGACGAGAAGAAAAAAGTGCTAGAGTTATGCCTAGCTAGTGGTCATGCGTGGAGGGAGCTTACAAGAGAAGGAGCATGCCCGTATCAACATTTTGGGTATCACGAGATTTGGAAACAAGAGTTTAGAGTTTCGACTCACGAAATTGTGAGTGGCGAGTTGTGACAAGTGCTTAGGTAGACCGGAAGTTTGGGTCTCGGAAGGTGAAGAGTTGAATATTTGGGAGGAAAAGTTGTGAAGTCGCAAACTCCGAGGTTCCGAAAATTGCGGGAAACATGACCACATTATTTGGTCAAAAGAAGGCTGGAATTGAGGCTACGTGTTCGATCGCATGAGATCAATTTGTAAGGACCTATGGAGAAGCACCATTTTTGTGTGTACTGGATTCCCCAAAGAGGAATCGAATGTCAATCCAAATCAAGGGCAGGAAGTAGAGCGATCATGTAGCGGACTGCCAAACCGAGGGAAAATACTATTGGGATCAATGAGAAAATCCACACAAACCTCTCGAAAGGAAAATGTTCCTAAGTAAGGATAAAATCTCTTAATAGTGAGGCTATCTTCATAAAGGACTGTGAATAGATGGTGATTTGAAAAAAAAGGCTACTTCGTAGGCTATTGGAACAGAGAGTTCACAGTGTTGGCTAACTGCATAAAGTTCACAACACTAGAGTTAGGGTTTGGGAAAAAATTGTATGAAAGAGTGATGTAGAGGCCAAGGATCATAAGACATGGTAATTCAAGCTCATAAATGCTAATGGTCTCAATAGATAAGTTGCAGAGCAATGAGAGAAGGTTCAAATCTCAATTACAAGTTTGTGGGAGAGTTCATAGTGTCATCCAGTCAGTTCGCAACTCCAGAAAAGAAAAACCACTAACCCCCTTTCTAGGCCTTCAAAATAGGTGGGAAAGATCATGAAGTATGTGGTAGCTTGGAGTTGGAGGCTGATGTCTTCGTATCTTCTCAGGAGCGCCTGCAAGTATTCTAACCACAAAATCATCCCCTACAACCAGTTCGCAGTGAAGTGCGCAACACATTTTTGTAACACCAGTTCACATCGCCAAGTTGGAGGATATTTGCACACTTGGATAAAGTGGTTAAGACATCCATAAAAATTATCTCTGAATATTTATTTAAAATTCAACACTGAAATCAAGGAGATCTCCCATGTCATGACCTTTAAAAATAAATGATGATAATAAATGTGATATGTACTTTGAAATGCGCTGCGAACTCTCCTAGTGAGTTGGCAGTGTATAGTCTCTGATTTAGATACGAAACTTTAATGATCTGATTGACAAAAAGATGGGTTCATCGTATAGCATGGAGAAGGTGACATGTCAGGGTCATAATGACAAATTTGAAAGATCCAACTCAATGAATTTTAACCAAAACCAAACTAATCATAGATTATTCAAGCCAAAAATGACAAATTTCTATGGGAAAGGGACCTAAAACCTATAAACTAAGGTAAAATATGACTCAAAATAAAACTAAGAATTTTATTTGACCCATGACAATCTATATGATAACAATTTGTAGGAAATATAAGCAGCCAACCTTTGAAAAATAAGATAATGTTCTTCAATAGCTTGAATTAATTTGTTACCAGGTTCAATTCTATATATCATACCCATGTTAAAAGTATGCTACAACTCAGGAATACTCCTAGGGAAACATAACAAACTTTCACTCACAAGTATACAGAAAAACTCTCAATACTTGAGAAAATATCCCAAATCAAGTAAATACATCGTATACATGCTTTATCATGACTTGAAGTGAGGTATTAATTCAAAAATATGATGAGACAGAAAAGTAAAATACATGTAGGGGAGTGATTATAGCTTTGGAAATGTCACCTATTTGTATGAAGTTCAAAAAGACCCTAGATTTAATCATAAATTAAGATCATTTATATTTATGATGACAAGGTAACGCATGATAATCCATAAACAAATATCAAGTATTTTCTTTGGATCATGGATATTGTTATAATTATGATAGTAACTTGATTGTAATTTCGAAAATGTAAGTTAGGATCTCATGAACGTGATTATAACTTGATAAAAATTTGAAATTTCTAATCTCTTATTAAAAAAGATGCAAAATCGGATAAGAAATATAATCCAAAAACTGTAGCTTACCAAATATTATATCTCAAGTAGAAATTGGTCAAAGGTGTGTATATGAGCAAAACAATCAAGGACATTTTGATCAATTAATAAATAAAGATAGTGTTTAGTGACTTGGTAATCAAAATCCCTGATCAAAATTAAAATCCATATTAACCAGGAGGAAAATGCCATAGATATCAAAATTAAAATCCATATTAAGGTTCAGCGGACTTGAGAGAATGATCAAAATAACAAAATTTTCAATAACAGGAAAATTGAAAAATAATGCTCAACAAAATCATGACAAATTTAATTTTTTTTTATAAGTTTCTTTCTTTTAAAATGAAAAATAAAGAAGGGTCCCAAATTTTATTTATATCACATGAAAAATTTGGGAGGTTGTTGTTTGCTACAACAAATGGAGACAAGCTAACGAAACCAGTTATCGTTGTATATGGGTCAAAGAAAAATATATCAGATCATAAGAAATAAGGAAATTTTTTTGAATGAAGATAAACTATTTTTATGACTAGTTTGTAAAGAATGAATAAACAAAACAGTACTAATACTCTTTAACTTCATCTCATCAGAGGGGAAAAGGGGCGTTTATTAATTTTATAGCTAGGAAAAGAAGATTTTCATTGGACTACTAAGTAAAGTCTATTTATCATGTCAGAATTGAAACATTTAACTCATTGTACCTGGTATTTCTTCGCTGAGAGTAGGCTTGTTTAATACCCAACGAAGTTACCTTGATATCATATAAGCCTTGACCCACTATCAACATGCATGTTGAGTACCCTAACGGGTTAGAATATACTTCCCACATCCTCTTTTCTCTCTTTTTTTTCTATTTTCGTCTTTAGTAAATGAATTAGTGATTGAAATTGAGCAATGACGAAATTAGAGGAGGGGTGATATAGAGAGTTACTTATATATCTATGTGCATGAAATAAACTAAACCGTTTTTCTTATAATATGCTATTTCCTAGCCAATTATTTAATTCTTTGGAAAAAAAATTGCTCCAAATAGACTTCATTATAGAGTATTTTCCTGAGTTTTACTTCTTCGAAAAGATAATCTAGCCATAAAATTTATCTTTTGAATTTTTTAAGAACTTTCCTATTTCAAATAATCTAAATTAATCTTTCTATGTATTAAAATGGATTTCAAAAGACAACTGATAAATAGGTGCACCCAATTGTTATATTAAATCAAAAATATATAATTAGTATCAAAGGAAATAAATAAAACTAAAAATTTCAGAAAGAAATGAATTCAAACCAAAATATCAAAAAAAATAAACTTACAGCTATATACAAGAGTTGAAGTGTCTTTAAGAAAATTATTTTTTTAGAATTAACCCATTTGCACAGAAATATTCTTCTGTACCTTCAAGGGTTTGTAGAATAAAGGTAGATGGGCCAATTGTTTTAGAAACCTAAAAATAACCTAGCCATGACTTTTGAAATTTTATATGTTTACCTTTTTCCTCATGGGCTTTATCCCATTTCAGGACTAAAACACCAACTTTGAATTTTTTTCACCTACAGACCTATTGTGGAACCATTTTTTAATGATCATTTGATGATTGGAAAAGGTATTTTGAGATTTATCTCTTGCTTCCTCTAATTTGAAAATCTGATTTGTACGATGTTGTATACTAGAACAAGGTTGTTCTTCAATAGATTGTACTAAAGATAGGGATGGTATGGCAATGTTTGGTGGGAAAATAGCCTGATTAACGTAAAATAAAAAGTAAGGGGAAGTACCCAATAATTCTTTATAAGTAATTCGATCTGATTATAATGCAAAAATTAACGCTTTATGCCAATTTTTATGATTATCACTGATAGTTTTCTTGATAATATTAAAGATATTTTTGTTTGTGGATTCTACTAAACCATTACCTTGAGGATAATAATTAGTAGAATGTTTTAATTTAATTCCTTTCTAAAGTGCATATTTCGTGAGTGGCAAAGAAGAAAAATAAATTGCATTATCAAAAAGTAATGTGGTTGGGAGACCAAATCTTGTAATAATAAATGGATCTAAGAAAGAGATTACCTGATCAATTGTAACTAATTTCAAGGGAACGGATTCCACCCATTTTGAAAAATAATTGGTGGCGGTAAGAATATACCTATGTTCTTGGAATAATTAGGGATACTTGCACCAATGATATCGAGTCCCTACTCCTCAAATGGTTGTTCAATGATCATGAGTTGCAAAGGTAATGCTGGTTTCTTATCTCGTCCAACCAAAGTTTGGCAGATTTTATATTTTTGAACATATGTGTGAGAGTCTTTGAACATGGTCGACTAGTAATATCATGCACATAAGATCTTGTGAGCAGTTGTATCACCCCTGAAATGACCACCTGTAGGTCCATCATGTAAGTCAAATAAAACTTTATCATCTTCTTGTTTTTATAAACTTCTAAGTAACATTGAATAATAATTCTTTTTGAAAAGAACACAATTGATGAGTTTGTATTGTGTAGATTTCATTCTTAAAGCACATTTCTTCTTAATATCCAAATGAAAAGGTGTAGTCCCATTAGGTAGATAATACATTAAACTTGAACTGTGAATCAAGGATATCGGGAATAACACATACATGTTGAAAATTCTCAATGTCCTTTTACATTATCCACATTTTCAGATGCAATATCATTGGTTTCAGTTAATATGATCTAAATGATTATTGGAATAAATTGTTATATCATATAGATAAACAACAACATATTTATTTATTAAACCTCGAAAAGCAATATCCATAGCTCACTGAAAAAATGTGCCTGCATTGATTAAACCAAAAGGAATTTTTTTATAAGCGTAAGTTCCCCATTTAGTTCTAAATGTAGTTTTGAGTCTATCATTTGGGTGTACTAAGACTTGATTATATCCATAAAATCCATCTAAAAAGTATATCATTTCAGATCTTGAGACTTCTTGAAGGATTTGTTCCATAGGAGGTAATGGAAAGTTATCTTTTTCATAGGCTCTATTTAAGTTTCTGAAATCAATACAAATTCAAATGTCTCCATTTTTTTTCCTTACGGGAACAAGATTAGATGCCCATTTTGAATGTCTCACTGGAAAGATGATTTTTTCTTTTAGCAATTTATTCAGTTCATTTTTAATTTGAGTTTCAAGATTTGGATGAATTTTCTTAACTTTTGTTGTACTGGTTTTTCTTCCAAAATTATAAGTATGGTATGTTGAATTATAGAAGTATCAAAAGTTTTCAGGTCATCATATGACAATGAAAAAATTTCCTTATATTGCTTAATAAGTTTTATGAAAGATGTCCTTTCAAGAGGAGAACATCATAATCTGAGATTGGCATTTTGAGGATTTTGTTATGTACTCGGATTAATGAGTTCAACATCAATACTAGGACTATTTTTTTTACAATTTGTGGGTTTCTTAAATCTATCTTTAAGATCATAAAAATCTTCCAATTTTACAACAGATTTAGGAATGATATTTTCATATTTGATTTTATCATCAAAAGAAGATTTTTTTAACTCATGATCATATGATTCTTCACCAATGATATCATTTTCATATGTTTCCTCTAAAGAGAGGAAATTGATTATATCAATATCATCATTAAAGACACGCCAATTGGTTATGTTATCAGGAACAACAGGTCTGAAAATTAGTTCAACAAATAATCTATCAGAAGTGAAATCTTCAAGAGGAATAATTATAGAAGATACACTTTCCAATATATCTGCACTAGCATTCTACATTCTAGATATAAAAGTAATATTAAATGCAGAAAATTTGCAAATGATATCTTCAACTAATCGTTGATAATATATCAAATGATTAGAAACACAATGAATTTTGTTTTTTACCTGTTTAACAATGATTTATGAATCATTGAAGACCAATATGTCTTGCACATTCATGCTGATATCTTTTTTTAGACCCTGTATTAATGCTTCAAATTCAACAATGTTGTTGGTGCACTGGAATTCTAGTCTATAGATTAACATATTTTTTCTCCATCGGGACTGATTAAGATACAACCTACACTAGCTCCATCCTTAGATTTTGATCCATCAAAATATAATTTCCAAAATGAATAGCTTACACAAGTATTTAAATAATTGTCTACAAAATTAATACAACATGAAAAATCTATTTGAGAAAAATTTTCAATCTCTGAGATTTTAACCGTAGGTTGAAAAGGATAAATTTGAGCATTAAAATTTCCAAAAAAAGAATCAGTGGAATAATTACCTACAATACTATTAGAAAAAACCACAGGTTCATTTTCTCCATTTAAATCAATAACATTAATCTTCATGTATTTTCCCTATTAATACGAATTTGGTTGGGTTTCCCATTATATGGAAGCCATAGGTGAGACCAATCAGTTGAGAAGTATCCATTAAGATTTTTAGAAAAATATCGACTTAAAATAAACCCATAAGCATCAGGAATATCAACAACGATAATATCTATGATTTGAAAAACTTTAGGATTACATGATAATCTAATAAGTACATCCTTCAATTCTCCCAAGAATTTTACTCTTGTTCTATCTAATTGTACAATTTGAGTAGCTTATTTTTGTGGGTGTGCATTGATTTTAAGGCAAACTGAATGAGGCATTATATTCAAGCATGCACTATAATCAACTAAGCAATTATGTACATTCTTATTAAAATTTTTGAAAGTGAGAAGAAAAGGAGAAGTATGAGAATTTGATTTATCACCTATCAGAATTGGATCAATTATTTCATCATAAGATAGGGTTTGTACCGTTCAAATTTTATCTTTATTTGTTTTTATAGAAGATGATGGAACAGTCTTGTCAGAAACTCCTAAATCCATTAATAAAATATTCTTTTGAGACTTCAATTTACTTAGTTCATAAAGGGAAATGTTTTCCCTGGTCTTTTTCATATCTTCTAAAATGTCATAATCAATTTTCTCAGCAACAACTAAGGTTTTTGAAGCTAACATGTTTTCTATAGGCTATGTATTTGAAGTATTTGTTGATGGAGAAGATACAGAAGTTGAAGGTATACTTTTACTTTAGGTTTGAGCATCAAGAGATTATTTTGTATCATCTTCATCAAATATTCCATCAATATCCTAAAACAAATTTGTAACTTGAACTTCCTCTTCATATTCCCCTTCTTCTTTATAGGAATTAACTCCTTCTGAAGTTTGGACACCAAGTGGAATTTGTGGATTTTCTTGAAAAAAGGCTTGAATGGTTTACTAGAAACTTCAACTAGCTTTCCTTTAACATCGACTATTTCATTTGCTAATGTTTTCATGACTTTTTGTAAACTGTCCATATCAAAATCATATTTGTCTTTATTTTCCTCTTTGATAATCACTATCTTAGTTGTCTGGGATGATATTTAATCTTCAATTGGATATTTACTTGCAATGCTAGATATTTCCTTCTCTACTTCCAAAGCTTCGTGCATTTCTTCGGTCAAAGTATTCTTATTTGAATGTTTAAAAAACATGGAAATGGAAATTGGTAAAGCAGAGGAATACAATTCAATTTAAATTTCTAAACTAGGTTTGGATGTCTCAAGAATTGTTTTAATAAGTTTAAGGAATCTTTGATTAAAATCTTTAATTTATTCTTTAGGACCCATCTTGATTTTAGATAATTATACCAACAAAGTAGATGAAGATTTATCATGTCTGAATTTTTTAATGAATAAATCCTTGAATGTATCCCAATATGTAATAGAATTAGCGTGTAATAAGAAATACCAAGTATAGGCTTCTTCTTCAAAAGTATATGGAAATATTCTACACACAACGTCTTCATGTTCAACACCTATAAGATTGACAACTAACATAAATTTATTGATATGATCATCAGGAGCTCCTTTTGATTCTGGATTAAATTTTGGTAACCATTTATCTAGATTTATGGGTGGATCATGATGATTTCCAAGAACATTAACTACTCCTAAAGTCCTCCATGGTGTTCTTGGTACTCTAGCCATAGTATTTGGTTGATGAGGAGGAGATAGAGGAGGATATGGAGGAGGAGAAGTATGAAAATATGTATGCGACAGATGATTGGTTGTCTTTGTGCTTCGATAAGAACATCTGATTCTTGGATAATGGAATTTATAGAATCAAAAGATCCTTGAGAAGTTTCTCCTTGATTTCTTAGATATTCTATCCATTGTCTTATTTGTTGGAATTATGGTCAACTAATAAAAATGGAAGAAATATCACTTACAGTTCTTCGTATTGGAGATTTTGATTGTGCAACTGCAAAAGATATTAAGGGTGAAGTTGATATACTTGAATGGTATTTAGTTTTGTTTGTTGTTTCAGTCATTCATTATCATATGGCCCTCCTTCTAACGCCAAAATTTTGATGTCCAAATATGACCATATTCAACATTTAGGAAATGGCCTGGTCAAGGTCCTGATTATACCTTTATCCATTGTAAATGGCAATTATGAATGGTTGAGGTCCAGTTACCTTTATCTATCCTAAATTAAAAAGAACTAAATCTAATAGAAATATCTACACTTGCTAATTGTCTATAATCATATTTGATATACAATTTTTCTATCAAAATCAAAATCTAAATAATATACAAATTTATAATGAGTTGAAATAAAAACTAATTACAATCAATATCAGAATTACTCCTATGAAAGGAGATTTTTCTTTTTTTCTTTAACAAATATATTTGAAATTGAAATAAAATCTAAGGATAATTTAATCTAATAGACAAGTTTAAAATAACACCCGGGTATGATCCTCTTTGCATATGAATTAAATAAAATAAGCAATATACAAAAGATATAAATCTTCTAAATAAAAGCTTGAATATACCAATTGTGCATGAATTTTAAAAATAATCTATTTAAATAGTTAACACATATTTTTTAACCAGAACATAATTGATATACATTTCAATCATGAACTAATGTGTATGACAATAAGTGTATAAATCCAATTAATTAATAATAATTAATTGAATCGATAATAATTCATCTAACACATCATTAAAATAAGACTTTGATATGAAAAATAAACATGCAGATACAAGTAAAAGTGCTTGTTGACGATTAAAATTGTAATGATGAATTCTTCTTGCAAATGATTGCTAAGGTCTATTATTTAATTATGATGATAATATTTAACTAGTAGGTGGGACCCCCTTGTTGACTAGAGGCACAAATATAGACATGTTGTGCTTATATGTTTATGTTGTTATGATGTTTCCTACACAGTCCTATACAATTGATGATGTAGTCATGGTTTCATTTGACATGATGACATGGTTGGTTGATGCATTGTTGCTAAATGTTGTTGATATTCACTTGCAATACAAGGCAATGCTATAGATATGAGGATTATTTGTTTTTAGGTGTTATGTTATGTTATAACATTGATTAATAATATAGACATGATTTTATGTAAAATATAGTATGATGATATGGGAGCTAACTCAAAACAAAAAGGGAAATAAACTATGGATAAGTCCTAAGGTGTAAGGTAGCTAGAGAGGTAATAGGAGGGCCCAGAGGGCCCATAGTGATAATAGTGGAGGTCATTCAATGTAAGGTGGACTAGGTCCACTATATTATTAAATAAGGCCCACTATGGTAGTTAGATATAATAAATGTAAGAGG
>ML779495.1:644688-665708 GCA_009831015.1 Picea engelmannii | reverse complement strand
GCCCTAATATTGGCTCATTACCCCTTAATTGGGGCATATTATATTAGTAATGTTATTTTATTTATGTCGGCTTTAGGCCATTAGTTGTAATTATACCTCCTAGTCTCCTATATATACCAAGGAGACATTTAATTTTGAATCATCTTATACTTGAACATTTAAGTGGGGTAAAAGGAGGTTGCCCCCTCAAAGAGTCTTATTATCTGAAATTATCTCTTTTTCAAGGCGTTGAGTACTTTTTATGAGGATTTTCTATGCTATATTGATATTTGGTTCTTAACAAAAACAATAGGGGAAGAGGTAACTAGAACATAGGGATTATAAGGCCCAGATTCTCAATACATTTTGATGTCTATCCTTAGGAGTTAAACCATATTTTTCAAGCTTGGTTTTTCAATTGTATTGGGAAAGGGATAGTTCATCCTAGACCAGAGAGGCCTCCATTACAGCCCCAAAATGCTCTTGATATCCCTATGCCTTCCCATGTATCTTTGCAACCTGAAGTTCCTAAGAATGATGGATTGCATGAGATTGTTCATCCAATAGTCTCCCACCATAATGGTTGGAAAAACTTGTCATTACCTCCTCCTCCTCAACATGTAAACTCAAATTCTCAAATTTTCCCTGCACACTCACCTGTACAGTCTTCCCATGCAAACAAAAGAATCAAAATCGAGGCTCACCATGTGCATGACAAAGGTAAAGATGTCGTTGCTCCCTCCTCCCCTTCAAGTGACTCAGCCAAGTCAATGTCCTCCCGTATGCACTTGAGGGGAAATTTCTCCCATGTCATTAGTGAGATCAAGCCTCAAGGTTTCACCCAACCTAAGGCTATTTCTTAGAAGTCCAAAGGGGACAACAGTGACAAAGGAAGAGTTTCCTATCAAAGTGGAAAATATGGATTTTGATTATGTGTTTATAATTGACTTATTGAGGATAGTGGATAGCAAAAAGTTTTGGACAACAAACTATTTCTTAGGATATTGTGGATATTTACATGTTTTGGATATAATTTGAAATATTTCTGATATTTAAATTTCAAATTTTGGAAATAATTATGGGAGCCACAAGGAGGCATGTGTTTGATTGGTTTTCCAAATATGTTTACTTTTGTTAAGAAATAAAAGCGAGTCACAAGGGGTCCCCCCTACTTAGTTATTATTTTAAAAAAGACCCTTAATTATCATTATTATTATTACTTTCCCTAAACTAAAGTTAGTTAAGTTTTAGTTAACTTAACTAAATGAGGTAGTTGAACTACTTCAACTAATTTGGAATGCATAAAAGCAAAATGAGAAACAAGAACAAGGGGAGAATAAAAGGAGAATGAATACTAAGGTTTTCTCTTGAGTTTTATTGAGATAGTTCAGTTTTCATTCATTCTCCAATCCATTAAAAGCCTAATTCTCTTTTAGACAACAGGGTCCTATTGTATATAGCAAGGTTCAAAGCTGAACGATATCATTTAGATGCTTGTTTTAGAGGTGTTTATATATATTTGTTGGTCTATGTAGACTTGTATGTTTATGAATTGAGTTTCATGACTGGTAAAGGATATTATGTAGAGTCAATTGGGCATCATTATGTGGCAAGTTGATCCAGATTTTAAAGTTCTATTTTTACTTCTTGCCAGAGTCCTTTTGTATGGTTTTCATTGGGGATATCTAAGTTTGACCTTGGTCCATGCCTATTATTGGACTAATCGGTAGGTGTGGACACTAACAGATCTCCCTAGATCCACCTGGATCTAGAACAAAACAGGACAGGACATGACTCTTTCCCTAAGTTACGACCATTGAATTAGCTAGTAAGGAGGAACACGTGACATACCTTTGTATCACTTCCTTAAGTCTCTGTTGCCCCCACTTTGCTCCAGTTCTCTCGCTAGGTCAATACCAAGACAACACAAACCAACCAAAGTGAAGATAGCAAAATGTATTCAATCATCAACTTATGCATATGATCAAAGAATTACACAATAAAGTAAGAATGACTTTATGGGAAAAGGACATGCCGCTATATCATATTAATTGAAAGTAGAAGATACAACCTGATCGCCTTGATGTCGCAAGATTCATTTTAGTGACTCTTGGTTCCAACACACACACTTGTTCTATACTTGCATGAAGAAGATCCAATTCCTCTTGATAGACCTACTAGAGTCTCCAAGCTTCTGTTCAAGCAGGGTTCTTCACACAATTCCTTCACCAATTCACCAATTAATCTTGCTTAACATTTTCCATGAGAATCCTTTCAATATATAGGAGAGGTTGATATGGTTACATGGATGAGAATGATCCCATCAAATCAGAGAATCCAGTAAAATGACAACCATAAGAATGCCAACTAATTTTCTAGAAGATTCCCTTCTAGAACCCTCGAGACTTCTTCTCTTTTCCAAGCTTAAAAATAAGTTCGGACCCTGTGTATAGAGAAACCTACGAGAAGTTCACACCCTAGATGAAGGTGGCCTGTGAGAATGGGTCATTCTTGCACCCTAGGCCATATGCAGCCTACAAACTCACTTTGAAAATATGTTTTCTGGAAGGAGATAAATGCCACTTTTCTCAGGAGAAAGTTCTTGTTGGGAATCTAAATAAACCATTGTTAATACATCACCAAGATGACCGAAATCATGTGTAACAGAATTCCCCCCAAAGTATGAGGCCAGAATCAGTGACAACTGAAATACTTTGTAAATTGCATGTGTGTGTCGAAAACTAGGAGCACACCTAATCGGAAACCTGCAAACAATCAAGCATCTGCAGAATATCATACTAGTTCTGAGGTAGGAATTCCCATACTTAGATCACAGATAGATGACATCATAAACATAATTCATGGCCACCAATCATACACCGTGGATCCATTCCATCAAAATATCGCATAGCCACCAAGAATACACTATGGATCCATGAAAGAAGATTCAAATTAAGATGACATAGCCACGAGACATAAAAAGTGGATCTATGTGTCAACAAATTATACATATTCCATCGCAGCCTGGATCAAAAAGATGATACCTAGGGTCTTCAATCTTGTCACCTGAAAGTATGAGTCTAACCATGTGATTATATGTGCTGAATTTGAACATGGTAGAAACCACTTGATTACCGGTCATTGATGAAACCATTAACAAGTACGAGGGAAATCACCATTAATGTCAATGAATCCCAAGGTACACTAGTACAATCCACCAAATGTGAATAAATGATTTGAGGTCAAACATTCGACAGAATCTCCTGATCAGGGGTCAATGATGAAAACCCACTGTCGAAAGCAAGGAAACCTGCCATTGAGGCATGCAAGTTCCAAGGTACCAAATAATTTCTAAGTCTTGTTTTTGGATAATGAGCTGGAGTCAATGGAAAAAAAATCATCATAGGAGGGCCTTGATGTATCCCCCATCAATGACATGAAATGAGTAACAGATTTTGAAGGTGAAACAGAGTATGATGTAAGTTGAACTGGACACAGGGAAGGCTGACACAGAGAGAATGGACAACTACAGATGGCTGACTCAATAGAGGTTTCAGATGAACTTATCTTGAACATATGAATGACACGACCAATGATTTGGCAACACTGACTCAGAGACGACTCAGGATATGACCTTGTAGCAAGTCGAATGAAAGATAAATGTGTTTCCAAAACCAGCTTTAGATAATGAATAGGGGGGTGTCATGTTCAAGATCGACACTTACTGCCAATAATATGAATACAAAAACACATCTCTTTCCCAAATTTTCCCCCCACCATTTCCGGCGAGTACCTCTTTATTTTTAATAAAGATTGAGGAGGATAACATATGCTTGTTGATGTAAGCTCATCCTTCAGATGAGTCCCTCAAAGTATGTTTAACGAACCCTACGAAGGAGTGGTCCGGTCCCATTACAGGTCTTTCGATGTTTGTTTAACAAGTCCAAAGATAGAAAACTTGAAGGTTTTTCATGATTATAGAGTCTGAAAAACACTCAAAAGAGAACTCTCTTAGTTCCTTTTTCATAAAATAGTATGATGAGACCGGAAAAGAGATAAATCATCGCCCAACAGATGATTTCTTCAAATAATTTAACGAGCGTGAAAATAGCAAGATCGCTCGGCAATCTTTTCATGTTTAGAGAGTTTGAAAAGAGATTAAAGAGGACTCCAGGGGGTTCATTTTTCATATAACCTTGTTGATCCCGAAAAAGTGATAAAAGTGTGCTCGATTACATTCTCATGTATTTTCGAGCTTGAGAATGGACAAAGACCAAGCTCAAGGTTTTGTGAAGAAAACTATAAAAAACAATTCAAACATGTGATGAAAAAGAGAAATTATTTGTATCCCTGCGTATGGGTGTAGAAGTCATCATGTCTGCAAAAATTCACACTCATAGGGGTATTAGGCATTAGGTTTGATAAATAAAACAATTATAAAAACCAACAAAAATGGTAAAAAGTAAATATAAGTCGGTAAAAGTTTTTTTACCATAGTCATTGCAACTTTGCCAAGATTTTAGCCCAAACCCCCTCTTTTGCCCTTGAATTTCAGTGCTTGATTGCGGAAGGTACGAACAACCATTTGGTGAACCGTCTCTGGCAGTGAGGTAATCTCCTTGTCTTCTATCTTTTCATGGTTCAATTTTTTGTTTTCATTGGTAAATTTCAAGTTTTTGAGCTTGTTTTAGGGATAAAATTTGCGCTTAGGCATTCTCGCAGGCTAGCCACACGGGACCTGCAAGAATGCATGATTCTCATAGGTGGCCCCAAAGGAACTTGTGAGAACCTCACACTGTGATAAAGGGGCACCTGCGAGAACCACAAAATGAAAATTTTCTTTGATGTTTTCTCAATGAAAAATGTACCAAGGCTTGAAGAGTTTTGTTGACCTTCTTCTTATGGTTCTTGTGTAGGCATTTGGCTATCACCATGGTTTTGGAATGGCATGAAGAAGATGATTCTATTGCCAGGAATAATCCAGGCACCATTGCCACTTTGCGAGACTGTGGTCTCCTGAAATTCTTTTGGATCCTAGGTATGAGGGGCCAAGTCAGGCTGTTGGAGTACCTCATTCATATGTGGGACATGGACCAACAAGTATTCCATGTAGGGGTCCACACTTTGTCCTTGGATATTGAGGACATTTATTTCCTGGCAGGACTGTCATGACATGGGTACCACGCTAGCTTGACTAGTAGCTGAGGTGGTGGGCTGCCTATGAGTGAATATTGTTGTCAGTACTTTGTTCCATAGGTGGAAAGAAGCAAAGGAAAAGTGGCTATTTGGGGGGTCCAGGATTTGAACCTTCACACTATTTTGTTCACCATTTCTCATATGGTTGGGAGCATTGATCCACACATGGCTCTCCAGAGATACTTTCAGTATGACATAGAGTGTATTGAGCCTCGGTTCTTTAACTGGTCAGACGTAGTCCTTTGTAGCATGAAGAGGCAGTTGACTAAATGCAGGAGAGGCGACCTGAAGCAATTCAACTACGGGTCACTATTGGTGTCCTTCTTTCTTGAGAGGGTTCCCTTCCTGAGGTTGTAGGTTGAGTGGGGTTTATCAACTCCAGAGAATCCAAGGATGCTGAGGTGGTGTAACCTCATGGCCCGACATGTAGATGGACCAATCATCAAATACAATGATTCCTTCTTTGATTGGTTGCGACCACAGATGTTGATGGTCGATGATTATGCCTATGCCAGGTTGGACTTCTGAGGGGATCCGGACTTGGCCCTATCTGAGGATGCTCAGTGGGGAGATATAGGTAATAAGTACACATTTTTTCACTTTTTAAATGTTTTTTGTGAGTTTTATTATATGAAAATGTTTTTATGTTTGTCCAAGGTCTAATTACAAAAATTCTTTTTTGATGACACAGACGTGGGGCCTTATCAACCTACAGGTACTTCTCCTATTCAGTGACAAGGAGAGGTGGCTCCAGTTCCATGATGGTACGCTAAATATTATGAGGCAGTGGAACACAACTTAGAGGGTTTGACTGCAGACATTCCGGACATGCCTCTTGGAGAGGTCCCGCGACATTATCAATGTCACACAATGGGTGTGTCAGAGTCTGTTGGCCAACTTCTTCGTAGGGTTGCCTAGGAAGTCATGTGTTACCATGAACGTCATCCATGACGTTACTTTGTAGAAGATATGAGCTTCAAATTTTGAAATTTCGGTCCTTGGACAAAACGTTTTTGTAAAAAACGTTTTGATTGTTTATATACATACGGCTTCTACCAGCTTATCTTGTGTTGTGTGATACTTATGTGATTGATTTATAAATGACCCAAATGTCTGTCTAATACATAGTTAGCTAAAGCATCAGTTAATGTATTTAGACATCTAGGAATATGTTGATACTCAATATAATAAAAATAACATTCCAAGAGGTGAATTCGCAAATATACCCATAACAAGGTAGGACTTCGAATAGCATGAACATTACTTAACTGTAGTACTATGAGCTGTGAATCGAGTTGCACAACCAAGTGACGGATACCGAGCAAGATAGCATCAATCAATAATTCGATAACGATGTTATACTCTGCAATATTGTTGGTCACACAGCCGAGGCACACACCTCATAGAGTGATAAGTTCATTTGTAGGGGTGTAAATTTCCCATGCAGCAGAAGAAAGGTTCTGAGTACTATGGCTAGCATCATCAACGAAGACAATGTGGGTGAGTGAAGACTCCAACATCTAGAAACCAAACACAATGTAACATAAGAGCAGAGACCAGATAACGAAAAAAATCATACTACAGTAACGCACAAGTATGATACAATAAAATACAAGTACTCGTGCACAGGTGATCTTATGCATAGTACTTCTTTAAGTACAACCCATTTTTGGGTTCACTCAAAGGGATACCATTGTAATCAACTAACTCATAAGCTCCTTTCTCCAAAACTCATCTAACGATATAAGGACCTTTCCACATGGCTTCGAATTTTCCAGGTCCTAGCATATCTCGATCTTGTTCGTAAAGGAGAACAAGATCTCCTTCGGAGAAAACGCAGGGCTTGACATGTTTGTTGTATTGGGCCTTGACACATTTCTTCTAGGCTTCTATGACTAGGGTAGCATCACGTCGAGTTTTTTCTAATTGCATGAGATACAATAGACATTCTTCCTTGGCAGAAGTGTTTGGTAGGAGTTCAACAACTAGTTTTAAGGAGGGTATCTTGTATTCAATCGGGAGGATGGCTTCTAGACCATAGACTAATCGGAAAGGTGTGAACCCAGTAGCAGACTTAATGGACGTCTGGTAAGCCCATAATGCTGAAAACAACATTGTGTGCCAACTTGTTTTGTGAATCCCTATCATTCGTCGAAGCATGGTTATGAGAACTTTGTTAATCGCTTCAACTTGGCCATTGTCTTGTGGGTAATAGGGCGTTGAGTTTTCATGGTGAAGACCCAACTTTTTAGTGAGTTCAGACATCATGAAGTTTCTAAAGTGGCTACCGTGATCAGTGAAGATAGCTTTAGGAACACCAAAATGAGCTATGATGTGATTGAAAATGAATAATGTTGCGGTCTTTCCAGTATTGTCAAATTTCGGCATCGCCTCAGCCCATTTCGTAAAATAATCTACGGCTACAATAATGTATCCATGCCCCCGGGCTAAGTGAGGGTGACATGTCATGAAATCGATACCCCATTTCACAAAGGGACCAACGGAGACCACAGGGTGAAGAGGAGAAGGATGTGATTGTATCTTATGATTATAGGTTTTGCAAACATGGCATTTTTAGACGACGATTATGCAATCGTTAAATAAAGAAGGCCAAAAATACCCTGCTTGTAAGATCTTCTAGGCAGTAGCATACCCAGACATATGACCACCACAGACTCTAGAATGGCAGTCATTTAAATCTTTCTTGGCTTTGTCAAATGTGAGGCATCATCGAAAAACTGAGTCAATCCCACGACGATAAAGAGTATCCCTGAGGATAATATATTGACGGGCTTGGTAGCGTATTTGACGCCAGTCAGTACTGGAAAAATTGGGTCAGAAAGTATAGGTTTGGAGATATATGATGATATCTCCATACTAAATATCATTGGAACTAATTAGGAAAAGGGATTCATCAGGTAATGAATCGGCTGCTACCTTTTCCGTTTCAGAGTAGGGAAAGTCGCATATCAACTTGGAAAACACTAAGGACTTCTTGGACTTAGCTCATTCAAATTTCAAGTCAAACTCCTGGAGTATCATGATCCATTTGGAGTATTTTCCCCCTAGCAATTGACGTGTGAGAATGTGTTGCATACGGTTGCAGTTAGAAATTATCGTAGTCTTGCGAGAGAGGATATAGTGTTGGAAACATTGAATTGCTTGGATGGCTGCCAAGGCCAGTTTTTCGACATGTAAATACTTGGTTTCAGTAGGCATTAGACTTTGACTCAAGTAATAGATAACATGTTCATCATGAGAATCATCCTCTTGGACAAGAACCATAGCGATGGTGTAATCCGAGGCTGCGAGGTAGAGGAAATAATCGGGACTGTAATCGGGGGGGGAAGAAGCGGAGTGCGTGTCAGGGACAGTTTCAAAGCATCAAAGGCTTTCTTTGCGATGGTATCCCATACGAACAAAAACCCCTTTTTGAGTAGTCGCGTAAATACAAGAGTTATCTCGTCATAGTTCGAGATGAAATGACGAAGAAAGTTTTCTTTCCCTTGCAAACTTTGTAACTGGTGAAGTGTAGAAGGAGGAGGGAGATTGAGAATCACCTCGACCTTTAAAGGATCTATCCTGATCCCTTGATGTGAAACAATAAATCCTAGAAGTCGGCCAAATTCTACGCAGAAAACGCATTTGTGAGGATTCAAGTGTATATGATAAAACCGACAGTAGAGGAAAATGGCTCGGAGGTGGATTGGATGATCGACCCAGTGCATGGAATGAGCAGGTAAGTCATCAAGATATGGCTACACGATGTTTTTGATATCATGGAAGGCATAAGACATAGCGCAGTGAAAAGTTGCGCCAGTGTTATTTAGACCGAAAGGAAGTTTTTGATAGGTGAAAGTGCCCCAAGGACAAATAAAAGTGGTTTTGTGCTGATCTTCAAGAACAATATTGATTTGATTATATCCATAGAAATCATCCATTAGAGACAAGATTTCGCTTTTGGCACAATCGTCGACAATCTGGTCGACGAAGGGGGTAGGAAAGTTGTCTTTAGGACAAGCTTTGTTAATATCCCTATAATCAATGCACACGCGGATTGTCTCTTGTTTCTTTTCGATTGGGACAATATTGGAAACCCAGTCAGTGAGGGCCACTGGGTAAATAAAGTCATCTTTGAGAAGTTTCTCGACTTCAAGATTGATAACAGCTTCTTTACGTGGGTGAACTGGATGAAGGCATTGCCGAATGGGTTTAGCATCTGGTTATGTCTTAATTTCATGTATCACAATGTCAGGGTCGATACCCAGCATTTCTTCATCTCCAGGTGAAGACGTCACAGAATTCTTTGAAAAGTGACTTGTAGGTGACGATTTCATTAGGGGAACACAAAGCTCCGATATGCACATTTTCGACAATTCTAGGTTTGATGGATATGTTGAGGGGAATAGTGGGTGATATATTGCTTAATTTCTCTTCGGAAAACACATCGTGTGTGGACTCAAGAATAGTTTAAATTATGACAATGATCGACGGGGTCGAGATCCGTTGGTATCTCTCAATGGTGTGTTGTTCCAGGAAGAGGATGGAACGGTGATGTCCATCGTTCCAAGGGGTGTCTTCCATGATAGACATAATCATCTCGTTCATGGGAAAAATGATGTGGAAAGGATTTGGAGATAAATTACCAAGAGAGGGGGTAGAAGGGGTTTCCTATTGAATGGCCTGATAGGTGGATTCAACCGGACTTAAAGGCATTTCGTTTCCATAACGAAGATGATCATCGGGGTTGGGTACCATCCATGGGTTGTGAAACATAGGGGTTTTATGAATCGAGGTGGATATCATGTTGATTGAAGTGATAGATGAGTGTGGAACATCGGGTTGTGGAATGGGGAAAGTACCCATTAACGAAGAGTCTTTGAGAAGACCTACACCGACATTCTCGTAACCCGGTGGGGTTTTGGAAATGAACGGTATGTTTCCAATACGCGTATCTGAGTTAAAGAAGGCTAATTGGTCGATGATAATTGCCTTTCCTTGATGTGGGAAATGTACAACACGAAAAAGAGTTGACACAACTACGTGCATGGAATCGATCCGCTATGGCCAAGAAGAATATTGTAATCGAGAGGAGCATCAAAGACTTCCACTTTGACTTGGACCATTTTTCCTTCTAGCATGATTGGCAATGAAGGAAGGACATTGTAAGGCTTGAAACCAGAGCCATTGAAGGCTTTGAGTGTGTTATGGGATTTAGTCAAAGAGGGAGAGATGATGGCTTTCCAGTAGGTAACAGACATGACACATGTCGAGGCACCCTCGTCGATAACAATTCTACAAAAATATTTTTCAGAGACAATCACTTGGTTTTGGAATGCGAGTTGAGGGGGTAACCTTGAAATGTGATATTCCAAGTCAAAAAAATTTAAATTCGTGTCTGTTAGGTCGATTCCACCGATAGCTTTCAACAATGCCTTCCGTTGTCTGGGACAACTTTGAAGGACTTCGAGGGATGACATCGCGGAAGGTGCTTGGGCTAGATATTCAACAATGTTATAGTTCTAGGCAACACGAGCATGAGGATTGAAAGCCGATTTTCAAACGATGCCCTTTGGAGGAGGGCGAAGGACTATGTCGAGGCTCTGTCATTTGAGATGAAGAGGACCGTTGGTAGGTGGAGTCATGGGAGAGGTTTGGACTAATGAAAGAGGTATACCATCAACCTTCTCTTTAGAGGGAGAATAATATTTGGCTCGAGTGGTAAGTGTGATGTCATTCTTCTTTGAATCACCAGTACACATTAATAAATAGGACATAGTGGAAGGGGAAGGTTGGTCATGAATGACCAATTGGGCCTATTGTTGAGAGGGGAAGGGTTGGGACAAAACAACTGGAGTGGGTGGTTTCGGGGCCCCTTGAAGGAACTTAGTAACCTCGGTGCATCGTGGACAATCCTTTGTGTAGTGATCATCACCACAGATATGACAAGGGTATCAAGGTTTGCGCTTATCCCTATCATCAATAGGTGGAGTTTTCATTCTCTCTACTTGCAAAGTATTTTTGTCCTCCTTATTCTTACCCTTTCCCTTTCTGGATTTGCTTTTACCGGCTGGGGTAGATTGAACCGCATTTACCTCAGAAGTCTTGCTGATGGGAGGGGTAGGAGACAGAGCATTTTGAACATCAGAAGAATTGGGTTTGGGGTTGTTGCTCGAGGTGGAATGTGGTTGGGCATGGAAAGTTCCAATCACACTGTCGACTACATGAGAAGCAACTGGAGTAGTTGAAGTGGTGGAAATGGAAGGACGAGGTGCATCAGGGAGTAAGTCGTAAAGAGTACCCATTTGTGAGTAAACAAGGTCAAGGTATTGAGCATGACTTATGGCCTATTCTTCCATGACAACTCCACCCATGGTGATGTCATGGCCGATGTCATTCACAAATTATTTTGTGAAACACTCTACCAGTAGTTGATCGGGAAGTTTGAGTTTGATGAGATGTCGTCTCTGTCGCCACTCATGAATGTGATTGGATATATGAGTGTCTTTGTTTTGTTTGAAAGAACTCATAATATCGATCCCTGTTTCGTAATGGATCGGTAACTGGTAGTGGGTGAGGAAATCCATAGCTAGGGTGTTGAAGTCAGTGAAGAAACCTCATGGTAATTCTATATACCACTTCGTGACAAAACCTGTGAGAGTTCGCTGAAAAAGACATAAACATATAGAGTCATCCATCAAGGAGTTGGATGAGCACCAGAGGTGAAAAGTCATGATGTGATTTTTCGGGTCCTCTCCCACTTTGCCATCAAATTTAGGGATGTCAGATGGTAGCTTGGCTGGTATAGCGGTCCATTGGGGAGAGTGACAGATCGGATCATTTAAAATCCTCGATAGATCCAGAAGATCCAAAGTGGCTAAGAAGGGTAACTGTCTATTCACATGTGGGTATTGGTGGCTTTGGGGAGGGAGTCCCATCAAAAAACTAGTGGGACCATAAGCAGTCTACATATAATGCGAAGACCCAGGTAGATTCAGTGGTTGTTGTGGAGGAAAGTAGCTCATGGTATTGTATCCTTGAACTAGGACATGAGTTTGAGCATTCGAACCCCAAATAGGATTGGATGCACCTAGATATGGTTGGCCTATACTAGTGGGTAGAACGAAGGTAACTTGAGGCTGTTTCCCCCCAATTGATTGAGGGTTATGTTGTATTAAATGATTCCAATACTGGGCCAAGGATGGAGGTATGTTTTTTCCATAGGGTGGGGTCGGTGGGGGTTGTCCTCCAATCGGGGGTTGAGTTCCAATTGGGGGTTGTGTTCCAATTGGGATTTGTGTTCCAATAGGGATTTTCCCTACAAGGGGGGGTTGATTCAAACCTCCTTGGTGAAATTTTCCACCAACAAGAATCTGGTAATTTGGTGTGAACGATGGAATGGTGCCACCGATAGAGGATGGAAAAGGTCCTCCAAAAGGGGGTTGAGGAAGTGTCGGAATGAAACCGGGAGGAGAGTGCCTAGAAGAAGAGCGACCACCAGGAGTTCCATATGGGGTTTGTGTAGGAGTGAAAATAGAAGCATTCAATTCACGGTATCTCGATGGAAGTGTCACGGTGACACTGGGAGAAAGCAGTGTGCCAATGGGGTCTTGACTATCCGTGGTAATCCTGGTGTGAATACTCGTAGTATCTATGAAATGGAACATTTGTAAAGGGAGGGTCAAGATGTGTTCGGATCGTGGAGTTTATGTTCCAGGAAAATAATATGTAGTAGTAAAAGGTACTGCATCTGGGTCAGAGGTTTCGAGGAACTCAGGCCCGATAGTTATATCAATGCCTTCTCTAGAGCCAAAGAGATCCTGTCTAAAAACACCAGTGGCCCAAAAAGGATCTTGACCCTTGGGTCCTGGAAACGGTCCAGTTGGTGATCCAGAAGACTAAACAAATAGTTCTCCAGAAGGGGTCAGACGCATAATATGTCTCTCCAAGGTGGGGTGAAGTCGAAAGTCCTCCCAAGAATTGGAAATTTGGAATCGTTCTAGAGAGTCAGTTCTCTCTAGTTGTGGAGTGGTGACATCTTGGACTTCACTTTGTTGAGGAAAGCCCTCCGGTGGGTTGGTAGGAAAGGGTTGAGATCCTTCCATATTTTCTGGAGGTAAACCATGCATTCTACATGAACGATGTGGAGGGTCAATTGTGAATGAATTAAAAAACTGGCGAAGAGAACCATATGGTCAATTTGGGTGAACAAACAACATGTGCTAGTAAAAAATCTAGGAAACAACACCAAGCAAACAAGACCTTCTAATTCTGAAGTTACTAGTTGGTGATGAAATCCAATGTCGCAAAAATGAGATGAGAAGGGGCTGGGCGAGGGTGGAAAAGTTATGTTGATGACCTGCTTAACAGACTTACACCCTGGTGCAAGCTCCCACACATAATCGTGGGTATACCCTCCAAGGAGCCCGAGTGAGTTTTGCCAATGTCGATTCCAGGTACTGTGAAGACTTGCCCCTTCACAGTCACCTTGTGTAAGATCCTAAGAAGATAGGACACTAAGGTTACCACCGACAACAATAAAGCCTGGGGGGATAGTCGATAGTCCGATCCACACGCAAGGGCAGGGTATCTAGCCCGAAATCAGCTTGAGAGGCTTCCACTCATCATTGTGGGTATACCTCCAAGTGACCCCCATAATATGTGCAATCTCTACACCAATATCAATGAAGAAGGGTGAGTAACTCTGTCAATATCAATGCGACCTCGGGTTTGACACTTGTGTGAGAAGGGATTCCCAAGAAAAAATGTTGTAAATGGAATTTGACACTCCTTAACACAAGATTCTATTGTGTGTTTTGTGCTTTGGAGAGTGTATCTCTCTGCCTATTCCGAAGATGTAGCCTAGCTATTTGTTGGTGTAATAAAGTCCTAGAAAAGAGTTACTAGTTAAATTTTAAAATTGTGCAATATTATTAAGGGTTGTTGTTACTCAAAGGAAACAGAGATGAAACTGATGTTGTGTGAGACTCTAACCTAGCAATGCATAGATAGGAATGAAAGATATCAATTATTGTTCGATGAATCCTATGTATAGGAGGGAAAGAGAAGTTTTCCAGAACAATCTTGAACTACGATATGCAATCTCCTTTAAAATGCAATATCAACAAATCACGTAACAATGGAAATTCTCTATCTGCTCTATTTCAACAATTGATTTCCAATATTTTCAAAATGAAAATTCTTTTAAAAAGAAAAATGTTTTTTTTTTTTCAAAAAGAACCACACCATGATGGTGAAAGTAAGGAAAACCAATAACTAACGAAAATCCACAAACAAAACCCAAACCGATCTTTCAATGAAGACAAAAATGACAAGCAGACAAGACTAGTCTTTTCCACTGCATGAGAACAATGATTTTCCGAGTAATGAGAAAATGAGAAAGACAAACAATCCCAAATTTCAATTTGATCACCGGCTCCTGACCAAACAAGTACTCAGATTCTAGGATCAGAGATTATATCCATGCTAAGAAAAGTCAAGAGATGAGAGTTGAGGGAAAATAAAAAGGACAAGAAAAGTCTTTGATTTCTGAAGACTGATCGTTCACATAATTCGAAGTCAAGAAACAATCAACCAGTGGCCCATGAAGTTCTTTTCAAACACACATATAGATTTGGGCATCTGAGCATACAAAATCCTTAATTCCAAAAATTTTAAAAATGGGTTCACAGGCTATCAGTAATTTACAGTGCGAGAATGGATCATTCTCACAGGCTGGCCACAAGCAGAGTGTGAGAATCTCACACTGGACTGAAAGGAAGAGTGAGAACTCAAGGGGTTCTCGCATGCCATTGAGGGGTTCAGTGCGAGAAGGCCTGAAACTATGCAAAATTTTAGAAAAAAACAAAAATTTTGAAGGGACTTCAGGACCCAAAGAGTTTGTCAGAGTTTCCCGAAGACTCAGAGATTGATAGAAATGAATAAAGGTAAGGCAAGAGAAAATGGCCAAGTAAAAACACCAAAACCCTCTAAAAAATGGGTTGCATCCCCAGTGGAGTCGCCAATTTTGTTATTGGACTAATCGGTAGGTGCAGACACTAACAGATTTCCCTAGATCCACCTGGATCTAGAACAAAACAAGACAGGACATGACTCTTTCCCTAAGTTACGACCATTGAATTAGCTAGTAAGGAGGAATGAGTGACATACCTTTGTATCGCTTCCTTAAGTCTCTGTTTCCCCCACTTCGCTCCAGTGCTCTCGTGAGGTCAAGACCAAGACAACACAAACCAACCAAAGTGAAGATAGAAAAATGTATTCAATCGTCAACTTATGCATATGATCAAGGAATTACACAATAAAGTAAGAATGACTTTATGGTAAAAGGACATGCCACTATATCATATTAATTGAAAGTAGAAGATACAACTTGATCGCCTTGATGTTGCAAGCTTCCTTTCGGTGACTCTTGGTTCCAACACATAGACTTGTTCTATACTTGCATGAAGAAGATCCAATTCCTCTTGATAGACCTACTAGAGTCTCCAAGCTTCTGTTCAAGCAGGGTTCTTCACAAAATTCCTTCACCAATTCTTCAATTAATCTAGCTTAACCTTTTCCATGAGAATCCTTTCAATATATAGGAGAGGGTGAGATGGTTACATGGATGAGAATGATCCCACCAAATCAGAGAAGCTAGTAAAATGACAACCATACGAATGCCAACTCATTTTATAGAAGATTCCCTTCTAGAAGCCTCGAGACTTCTTCTCTTTTCCAAGCTTAAAAACAAGTTCACACCCTATGTATAGAGTAACCTGCGAGACGTTCACACCCTAGATGAAGGTGGCCTGCGAGAATGGGTCATTCTTGCACCCTAGGCCATATGCAGCCTACAAACTCACTTTGAAAATATGTTTTCTGGAAGGAGATAAATGCCACTTTTCTCAGGAGAAAGTTCTTATTGGGAACTTGAGTACACCATTTTTAATACATCACCAAGATGACCAAAATCATGTGTAACAATTCCCTCACAGAGATTTTTGTAAAGAGAAAGATACTTTTTATTTCTTGGAATGAAATAAAGCGATTGTTATTCTATCTCATTTGTGTTAATATGTGACTTGGTATTTTTTCTTTTGATCTCCACATTTACTTTCTGCAATATGTATATGTTCATAAAATGATATAAAAATGTTATATTTTGCAACGATACTTTTATTTAAAAAATGATCCTAAGCCCTTGTAATTAATACTTGTGGATTGGGAAATACATTTTGAGGCTATAAACATAGGGCAATATTCCTGATTATCTTTCCTTATTCAAGCAAGATTCAAAAATGATTGAGTAAAATAAATTCATATATTTTCCTCAACAGTGTTGAATACGGATGCTTGTATTAATATTCAAATTCAAAATGATCCAGTATAAGTTTCAAAGAGAAAACTTCTACAATAGCGCATAAGTTTGATTCTTTTCCAAAAAAATTGAACCTCTTCTATCATTTTTTCTCTCTCTTTTATATGAAAAGAGTCTTATCAAAATTGTAACTATATTCTATAACTAAAAGTAGTTATCTTCTTCAAAATTAAGAATGAGAAATTATCAAAATGTTTTAATTCCCAAACCAAATCTACATAAAAAATATATATATAAGTTTTTTTTAAATAACTAACTGTTCTTTTCTTGAAATTATGCTTGGAATTATAATATTCCATGTCCGAATATTTTTCTAGGTCATCCATTTCATACCTGTAAAATATAACATGGAAATAATTAATAAAATAGAAAACCAAAATTAGAGTGGTTACATAATTTTAAATTTTGTAACTACTCTTTCTAAAAAAAATGAAAAAAATAAATAGTAAATTTGTACCGGTAAAATGAAAACTACATATTGAGCATCATGAGGTGGAAAATTTAAATTATGAGTTTACAAAAATATTAACCCCTAGGGAATTACTGTAAGTGAATCTTCTTTCTTATCACACTTTGAAATTGAAGCTTGCCTCCTTTGATCTTCAACCAATGATTCTTCTTTTTTTAGTAACTAGTTTTCCAACTCCAAGTCGACCAAGTTGCCTTGTAAAACAGGGACTACTAAAAAATATTTTTCTTTCCAAAAGGAAGCTTCCAGTCTTGGTTCAATTTTGGATTTTCCTTCTATAGGATTTTCAAGAGCCTTTTCTAATGGTTTTTCACAATATGTGAGGAATCAATATTTTGAGAAAAGTGCTCTTGGTTTTTTCCTAAATCTTCATCTTCTATATGAATAGGAGAGCTGACATTGGTGATTTTTCTAGTTTTATTTTTGAGAAACCTAGAGAACTTTCTCCCTTGTCATTTATTGTTAAAATCATTTGATTCTTTGGAAACATTTGTTTTACTAAGAACGTGGTTCTTTACTCCTTATTGACATTCATATGTGAGAGAGGAAGCTACAATCTTCTCTGATTCTTCAGATGAATTTTGTTCAATTTCTTCAAAAGCTATCGATTATGGATTAGAATTTGTTCTCATTGTTTGATTGTGTGTAACCCTTGTTGTATTCAACTAGGAGTCTGAAATCTGTGGGTGAGAAGGACCATAATAATCTACATGATTCGAAATCTCAAAACCTAATTGAAGATCATGTAAGCTCAACTCTGATTTTTCTAGAAAATGATTTATTTTAACAAATTATTCCCAAGAATATTTATTTTGATTCAATTTAAACTCAAATAAAACCTTAATTAAACCACGATGAAAAATATTTATTTTTGAATTGATATGATCTCTCTGACATAAATGGTCTATTTTTGAAATACTTTTGAGTAAGAAGAATGGCATATTTAATTCATAGCCCATGAAAACCATCAATAGTTGAAAATGATATATAAAGTAGAGACTATAACGACCTTCACAGGTTACATAACTCTTTATTATACCTAATAGAAAATGACATTTCTTATTGACCAGAGAGAGGAATACCTTTATAATCATATTTTCATTTGATTTAGATTAATATTTCAGACGAGGGAATATCTTTTACCCTTTTGGTCTTGTACCAACATTCTCCTTTTAATGGAAAATTAGTGGCCTTTGCAATCATCTCCCCATTCAAATTTAATTCAAAATATCTTATATTGGGAGATTAACATTCGAAACTCAAAGAAAAGACTCTGGTAACCTATAGCTTATATCCATTGAACAATCATAGGAAATATAACCATCCAACCTTTTGAAAAATCAGATAATGTTCTTCATTAGCTTGAATTAATTTGTTACCAAGTTCAATTCAAGATTTGATGCCCATGTTAAAAGTCTTATATAGCTCAGGAATACTCTCAGGGAAACATAACAAACTTCCACTCTCAAGTATACGAAAAAACTTTCAATAACTGGGAAAATATCCCAAATCAAGTAAATACATCGTATACAGACTTTATCATGACTTGAAGTGAGGTACTAATTCATAAATACGATGAGAGAGAAAAGTACAATACGTGAGGGGAGTGAGTATAGATTGGGAAATGTCACATGTTTGTATGAAGTTTGAAAATACCCTAGATTTAATCATCAATTAAGATCATTTATATTTATGATGACAAGGTAACGCATGATAATCCACAAAAAACTATCAAGTATTTGCTTTGGATCATGGATATTTTTATAGTTATGATAGTAACTTGATTATAATTTCGAAAAGGTAAGTCAGTATTTCATGAACTTGATTATAACTTGATAAAAATTTGAAATTTCTAATCTTTTATTCAAACAAAATGAAAACTAAAATAAGCAATATAATTAAAAAGTTGTAGCTTACCAAATATTGTAGCTCAAGTAGAAAATTTCCAAAGGTGTGTATATGAGAAAACTAATCAAGGACATTTTGATCAATTAATAAATAAAAATAATGTTTAGTGACATGGAAATCAAAATCCCTTATCGAAATGCTTATAAAATGAAAACAAAACAAGAGGAAAATGTCATAGATATCAAAATTAAAATCCAGATTAAGCTTCAATGGACTTGAGAGCATGATCAATATAACAAAATTTTCAATAATAGGAAAACTAAAAATAATTCTCAACAAAATGATGACAACTTTCAAAAGAGATTTAAAATTTTTTCTTTTTAAAATGAAAAAGAAAGAAGGGTCCCAAATTTTATTTATATCACATGCAAAATTTGGGAGGTTGTTGTCTCCTACAACATTAATCTACGTTACTATTTTCAGGATAGGGATCCAAATAACTTCCCATCATTATTTCTCATTTGAAACTTAGAAATTTGTGAATTAGGGTACCCAAATCCTCCCACTTAAGCATTCATATACCATAAGGCAGGGAGACACCCATGAAGGGTTGAAATCTGAGGTCTAGTTGTTATGTCCGTGCCTCCTTGGGTCACCCAACACTTGGAAAGAATCCAGCCTCTGACCGATTTCTAGGGCCGAAAATATAAATGGAGTTCTTGATGGAAGTAGCTTAGTAGCCAAAACTTAGGATTTATCTACCCAAGGTGGCAGTTATGGGCTGCAATTTCACCTTTGTCATATTTTGTACAGTTGTTGGGAAATATCGTCAGTACTTCCAGAACTGATTGTTCATCCCTTCACTAGTTTCTCGTCAAGTGGGTTCTAGCCCCATTGTAGAGAGATTTTTGGAGGTCCAGTGTTATTTGAGAGGAAGGATGTTACATCAGACAGGACATGATCACTCATTATTTGATTTATTATTTCCTTCATGAGGAGTTACAAAAATCTCAAACCACTTTTCACATTGTCTTGATGTATGATTTTCACCACTTGAAGTACATGAAATTTTATGAATACATCGATTAATTAATTTGAAAGAATATTTTCCTATCATTCCTCACCACCATTTACTCACACCCACTTCTATGATAGTAGGGGAACCACAATATCCCCGACATTCGAGACGCTTGAGAAATTTACCCCCAATTTTGGGCGGTGTTCCTAATTTCATTGAGGCATCAGTAGTACCATCACATACACCATTTAGTACCATGGTACTAGGCTCGGGATTACTAGGATCCACTTTTCTTGGAGCCAATAACCCGAGAAACTCCCAAACAAACCCTCCACAACAAGGAGGAAGAGCTCAAATGTTTTTACAAAGTACAAGATCCCAAGGAACCACTTCCTCCCATAACATGGAAGGACCCACTCCTATCATGTCCTTTTTTGCCTCACTCAATATCCCTGATATAACTAAACCGACAAATGATCACATACTATATTACCCCACTTGGCTAAATATGCCCACAAAACTACCTTCAAACATCTCGAAGTTTGAAGGGAAAGATGGAGAGGACCCCGCCAACCATGTCATTTCCTTCCACTTGTTGTGTTATTCTAATAGATAATGGAAGATTCCATTCATCCATGGTTATTTCAGAGAACCCTCACTAGTACATAAGCTAAATGGTACGTGGATGAGAATCTTGGAGCCCACTCAACATTCAAATCATTAGCATTCTTGTCATTTTTTCAACTTCCCATTTGTCATGATATTGGGTCTGAAATCTTGTAAGAATGCAAAAAACAAATAATGTTACTCACATTTTAGACCATATTCACGAATATTGTAGATTTCATGAACTTTGTAAAGAATAAATCACCCCACAACAAAGGCTATATTGGTTCCTCTGATCACTCATTCCTACCCTTGCTAAGGATGTGGCCACATCCCTCCCCCAAACTGAAGATGAATCCATCACTAAGGAACAATAGTTTGATCTCATATACTACCAATTAGGGTACCTATACATTGTCCTTCCATATGCTCCTTGTCCTTTTCCCTTTGGTCAATACAAACCTAGAACATTACATGTCGTTGATAGGTTGATCAGCTCTATGGCTCATACTCAACCACACACA
>ML779495.1:622632-641652 GCA_009831015.1 Picea engelmannii | reverse complement strand
AACTACTACTAATTTATTGAGTTATTAAGTGCATACAAGATTCATCAACACATGGAGATCACAATATATTCAAGATGTAGAAGCACAAGCAAAGATTTGACCTTTTTTATTATGAGCAATGTAAGATCAATACAATAGATGGCTGATCTGGCATAAACCTCAGATGGCCATACAAGCAATAGATATGAGCTACTACAAAATGCTCCCGACAATACAAAATAAGCCTCCAAAGGCTGGATATACAATGAAGACTGAATCAAGCAGATCTGAGCCGTACTAATGCTCAACCTCCAAGCTGGAAAGTGCCATGTCCTCCTAGAATGTTGAAGCCCTCAATAATTTTTCCCTGCTACCAAAAGTGTCCAATCATCTCGATAAATATTCCAAATGATAGATCGAGCAACTGTAAGGACAACCCATATGTCCAATTTCCCAAATCCACTCTCAAACCCCGTAGATATGAATTCCTCCACTGAATGGTGTGACCCACTGGATGACTAAAACCCTAGCTAGTTCGGCCCTGATGAAGGAGGCCTCCAAATTCTCTGAAACTCTCCAAGAATATAGATCGGGCTATGAGAATCCCATGGGAGAAGTTTCAGACTCAGATCTCAAGCAGATCTCCCTAGATCTGAGTTTTACTGAATCACGGGACGTCCCTTATGGCTCCAAGACGTCCCAATCTGTAGACAAATGTATAATGATGATAACCCTCTAAAAAATCCCTCAAACTAATGGTCTTTCCCTTGCAAACAAAACCCAACTGTCAGAATGGCCCCAGGCCCTTAGGATAAGCTAGATCGAACCTCCCTCTAGATGATGGTGTGCCCTTGCTGGAAACACAAGAACAGTACGGATTGATACCTTTTGAAGCTCTATATGGATATGGGTTGAGACTAGAATGGTGTGTAGGAGTCTTTCATCCCTGAGACCAAGATGCGGAATAAGGTGAGTGGATATTTCACCACTGAGTTGCTTACAAGGGTTTGTAGAGAAAAACCCCCAACTGAATGCTCAAGAGTAATAGCAAATGCTAATCCAAAACCATAATGAGTAATAGGTGTGCCCCAAACTCTTAATTATACTTTTCCTTCCAATTATCTGTTGAGTTAGGTTAACTCCAAGGGTTAATCTTCTATTCTTCTATTGAGTTATCTTTTACTCCTTTATCCTTTTCCTTTCTTAAGTCAACTTAAAAATATAACTTGTAACTTCTAGACTTCCCCCCCCCCTCAGTGTGAGACTATGACCTAGTGGGGGTGCCCAAGCCACTGAGTCTCCTCATCACGTCTCTAAGAGGTGGGGGACATTACAGTCTCCCCTTCTTGAAATTGCTTGTCTTCAAGAAATTCCAAACATGCTTCTCTAACCACGTGCTCTTGCTCCCAAGTGGCAACCTCAATGGGTAAATCCTTCCACTTGATTAGATACTCCTTGATGCTTCGGTTTCAGAGCCTCTTCTCTCTGACTTCTAACACCTCCTATTGAATCAAAACAAGTTTTCCCTCCTCATCCATGGGAGGTAATGCCTCAATAGGCCTAACGTGTTGACCGAGGGCTTTCATAAGGCACGAGACATGGAAGACGTTGTGAATTTTGCTACCCTGTGGAAGCTCCAGCTCATAAGCTACTAGCCCTATCCTCTTGCTGACTCTGTAAGGTCCAAAGAAACGTGGTTGTAGTCTCTCCGCTCCGCTTCTTTTAATGGAAGCCTACCTGTATGGTTGCAACCTCAAATATACTAAATCACCAACCTCAAAGGTACGATCAACTCTATGCTTGTCTGCTTGGACCTTTTGCTGGTTTTGTGCCCTCTATAAATGATCCTTCAATTCCCTGAGAATGTCTTGGCTCTACTGTATCCAATCCTGTATCATCGGAGCCCTGTTGTCACCAAATGTAATCTCCACAAATGATAAAGGATCATAGCTATATAAAGCTATGAAGGGTGACATGCCAATGGAAATATGTTGGGTGGTGTTGTAGCAATATTCTCCCAAATGTAACCATCTGACCCATGCTTTCTATTGTCCTGCTACATAGTTTCTGAGATAACCTTCCACCCATTTGTTGACTATCTCAGTCTAACCATCCGTCTGAGGGTGATAGCTAGTACTAGGAGTCAATGTCGTACCCACTAATCTGAACAACTGTTGGCAAAACGTACTCATGAACCTGTTGTCCCTGTCACTGATGATGGTTTTGGGTAGGCCATGTAGTCTGAACACCTCTCTGAAAAATAATTTGGCCACCTGTGTTGCACAGAAGTTTGTGGCTATGGGAAAAAAGTGTGAAAACTTCGTCAACCTGTCTACCACCATGAAAATGCAATCTTTCCCCTGTGCTCTGGGAAACCCGGTGATGAAATCCATGGATATACTTTCCCACTTATGCTCTAGAATAGGTAGGGGTTGCAACAGTCCCGCAGGGTGTGTGTGCTCATCCTTGTTTTCTTGGCATGTAGTGCATTCTTTGACATGCTTCATCACATCTTCCTTGAGGCCTTTCCATGCAAACCTCTCTCTCACCTGCCTGTACATCTTACTGATGCCCTGATGCCCTGCTACTAGTGAGTTATGACATGCATGCAGGATCTTAGCTTTGAGGGTTGATCCAGGAACTAAAAAGATCCGACCTTTGTAATATATGAGTTCATTTATGACCCTGAAGTTGTCATCTTGTATTTTCCCATACAACAGTTGACAAGTGAACTGATCCTTTGCATATTCCACTATCAAGTGTTCCTTCCAGTCGATTGACATATTGGACATGGCAAAAATGGATGGCCTTTTGGATAATGCATCGGCCACTGCGTTGTTCTTCCTTTTGACGAATTCAATGTCAAAGTCGTAGGATTTTATTTTTCTTACCCATTTTTATTGTCTTTCATTCAAATTTTTCTACTCCAATAGATATTTAAGACTCTTACGGTCTGATTTGACCACAAACCTTGAACCTAGCAAATATTGCCTGAATTTGGCTAGTGCATGCATGATAGCCAAAATTTCTTTGTCGTAAATGTTGTAAATTAGTTCAGGACCCCTGAGTTTACGGCTTTGATAGGCAAGGGGGTGTCTATTCTGCATCAACACGGCCCCTATACCTTCCCTCGAGGCATCACACTCCAAAGTGAAGGGTATGCCGAAATCAGGAAGAGCTAGAACTGGGCAGGTGCTCATGACCTCTTTCATTTTCTCCATCATGACTTGGGCGTCATCATTCCATTTGAAGGACCCCTTTTTGGTCAAGTCAGTCAAGGGTGCACACAGTTGAGAAAACCCTTTGACAAATTTCCTATAGTATGTGCATAGGCCCAGGAATCCCCTCAGTTCCGTGAGTGTTTTCGGAGTAGGCCATTCCCTAATGGCTATTATTTTCTCCTGGTGTACTTGTACCCCTTTTTCCCCTATGATGTGTCCCAAGTAAAGCACTTCTATCATTCCAAACTCACACTTGGATTCCTTGGCATATAGTGACTGTTCTTCCATGATTGACTAGATTTGGTCCACATGTCGAAGGTGTTCCTCCCAGGTCTTGCTGTAAATGAGCAAGTCATCAAAGAATACCAACAAGTGTTTCCTTAGATGTTTGTTGAACACATGGTTCATGCAAGACTAAAATGTGGCTGGGGCATTGGTTAACCCAAAGGGAATCACCAAAAACTCGTAATGGTCGTAGTGACACCTAAAGGCTATTTTTGAGATGTCCTCCTCCCTCATCTTGGTTTGATGGTAGCCCGAGAGAAGATCAATTTTTGTGAAATATATAGCTCCATTCATCTCATCCAACAACTCATCAATCCTAGGTATGGGGTACCTATTTTTGATCATCTTTTTATTCAAAGCCCGAAATGCACATTCTCATCGTTCCATCCTTCTTATTCACCAAGACTACTGACGAAGCAAATGGGCTTGAACTTGGTCTAATGTGTCCCATGTCTAGAATCTCCTTGATGGCCTTCTCTATCTCATATTTATACTTCTTGGGATTCCTATAGGGTGTGGTGATAACAGGCTTAGCCCCTGCTTCTAGCTCAATGATGTGCTCAAACCCCCTGTCTGGTGGCACACCTGGAGGAATCGACCCAAACACTTTCTGGTGCTTGTCAAGGATTCTTTTGATCTCTGGTGTGTAATGCACCTTTCCCTTCTCATCCACCCATGTTGAGACCTTACATTCCATTGCGTATACAATTTCTTCCCTTTTGAAGATGGCTTCCATCCTCTTGGCTGTGACCACTTTGGCAGAGTTACCTGTCATGCCTCTGAGCACAACCTTTTGTCCTCCTTCCTCCACAAAGTAAATTTCCATGGTCTTGTAATTTGTGGTGATGGGTCCTAAAGTGTTGAGCCAATGCACCCCTAGGATGATGTTGGTATCGGGAAGATCCATCACATACACATCCTGAACTAACTCATGCCTTCCCAAGGTGAGTTTCATACCTAG
Organism: Picea engelmannii; assembly: GCA_009831015.1. Lineage (NCBI taxonomy): Eukaryota > Viridiplantae > Streptophyta > Pinopsida > Pinales > Pinaceae > Picea > Picea engelmannii. Next base: position 637,206 of record ML779495.1, on the reverse strand, counting down.
TATGTATGTGTTATAGGGCATAGTACTACCACTTTCTACCTCCACTTTGAATCCTTCAAACTCTACTGTAGGTATGTGCCTCATCTTCAGTAATGCTACATCAATGAAATTGTGGGAATCTCCTCCATCAATCAGAACTGACACTCTCTGTCCTTGTAAGACCCCTCTCATCCTGAAGGTGTTGAACTTGGGTACCTCGCTGATAGATGCCAACGTAGCCTTCTCTCCAGCCGCACAGTCTAGTTCTGGAACCTCCTCTTATGTTGCCTCTAACATTTCAGCCTCCATGTTTTGTATCTGACCATAATCATCCTCTTCTTCATCATCTGAAGTGACCTCAATGTAATGTACCTGTCCTCATTCCATGCACTTGTGTGAGGGATTACATGGCTCCTTGCATGTGAAGCAGAGTTGCTTCATTCTTAGTTCCCTCCTGGTGTTGTCATCTATTCTTCCACGGCCCTTGGCATAACCCTTAGGTTCATGTCCTCCCTGGTTTATTGGAGGCCCTTGATCTCTTCCACCATTGTTAAGAGGTGGTTTGGGTATGAATTTTGGTTTAGCAACTGGACCCAGATCCCTCATCTTTCAAATGGCTTCCTGTAGGCTGGTAGGCTTGAAGGCCTTAACCCAACCCTTCAAGGGTTCCATCAATCCTTCTGTAAAGAGAATCATGAGCCTGTTTGGGGACATATCTTGCACCATCAATACCAACCTATGGAACTCATCAATGTATGCCTCAGTCGTACCTATTTGCTTGAGTTGGGTGAGCTCCTAGAAATGCAACTCGGAATCTCCTAGATCAAATCTATCAATGAGCCTCTGAGTGAATTCTGTATAGGATACAATATGGTTATGGCCGAGTGTGGTGAGCCCATGGTACCACCAGTTGTGGGCCTTGCCATCCAAGTACATAGTGGAAAACTTGATGGCCTCCATTTCTCTCATGGGGTTAAGCTGCAGGTAAGTATCCAACTTCTGCACCCATGCTTGTGCTGTCATCTTAGTCGTACCATCAAAGTATGGATTCTCTATCTTCCCTACCCTTCGCTCAAACTCAAATCTACCCCTGTGGTTCGTCCTAGGATAGTTTCTGAACCTGAGTTGACAATACTAGTCTAGGGACATCTATCTTTGAACTTTCATATCCAAGTTGTAGTATTCCCTGGTACTCCTGGCTAATTGTTCCACAAAATCTTCAACCTGTTCATGCTGCCCTTGCTCATCTGTGAATGTGGGCATGTATGGTCTAGGGTTATATTTTCTACTTGAGTGTTGGCCTAGCGGTTCATTCGTGAACACTGGCATGTATGGCCTATGATTGGTCCTGCTACCTATCTGCCCATGGAACGTGCCACCTCCAAGACTTCCTTTGGATCCTGGTGCTTTCTTCGGGTTATATCTGACTTCCTCATGGGTTCCACCGGACCCTCCAGCCTCCTTATTCCCATACGTATCAGTATCTTTTCCTCAATGGGTTACTTGCATCAGAAGTTCAGTTATCCTAGTTTGGTTCTCATTCATTTTCTGTACATTCTCATCAACTTTCTTCAAGATTTTAGAGATTTTGGCCTGTCCCCTTCTGTTGGTTTCCTGATACTCATCCAACTACCGAACCAATGTACTTTCTGTGTGGTTCATGTTTTGCTGGAACTTATCGAATTCGACTACTAAGAGAGCCAAGCCCTAAGACTCATGGTCATCTTCTGACCCTTCCATTTCTTCCTCTGTTTCACTGTTGTTTTTCTTCCTCCAACCCATAACAATTCCCTTGTACTTTTGCATGCACTGATCTCTCCACAGGTTTGGAGGATCGAGGCTCTGATACCACAGTAATGATACCAAGCCAAATTCTTTCTTGGAATCACTAACTACTACTAATTTATTGAGTTATTAAGTGCATACAAGATTCATCAACACATGGAGATCACAATATATTCAAGATGTAGAAACACAAGCAAAGATCTGAACCTTTTTTTTATGAGCAATGTAAGATCAATACGATAGATGGCCAATCTGGCATAAACCTCATATGGACGTACAAGAAATAGATATGAGCTGCTACAAAATTCTCCCGACAATACAAAATAAGCCTCCAAAGGATGGATATACAATGAAGACTGAATCAAGCAGATCTAAGTCATACTAATGCTCAACCTCCAAGCTAGAAAGTGCCACATCCTGCTAGAATGTTGAAGCCCTCAATAATTCTGCCCTGCTACCAAAAGTGTCCAATCATCTTGAAAAATATGCCAAATGATAGATCGGGAAACTGTAAGGACAACCTAGATGTCCAGTTTCCCAAATCCACTCTCAAACCCCGTAGATCTGAATTCCTCCACTGAATGGTGCACCCCACTAGATGACTAAAACCCTATTTGGTTTGGCCCTGATGAAGGAGGCCTCCAAATGCTCTAAAAATCTCCAGGAATATAGATTGGGCTATGAGAATCTCGTGGGATAATTTTCAGACTCATATCTCAAGCAGATCTCCCTAGATATGAGTTTCACTGAATCACAGGATGTCCCCTATGGATCCAAGATGTCCCAATCTGCAGACAAATTTAGAATGATGATAACCCTCCAGAAAATCCCTCAAAATGATGGTCCTACCCCTGCAAACAAAACCCACCTGTTGGAATGGCCCCAGGCCCTCAGGATAAGCTGGATCGAACCTCCCTCCAGATGATGGTGTGCCCTTGCTGGAAACACAAGAACAATATGACTTGCTACCTTCTGAAGCACTAGATGGAAATGGGATGAGACTAGAATGGTGTGGAGGAGTCTTTCATCCATGAGACCAAGCTGCGGAATAAGGTGAGTGGATATTTCACCACTGAGTTGCTCACAAGGGTTTGTACAACAAAACCCCCAACTGAATGCTCAAGAGCAATAGAAAATGCTAATCCAAAACCAAAATGAGTAATAGGTACACCCCAGCCTCTTACTTATACTTTTCCTTCTAATTCTCTATTGAGTTAGGTTAACTCCCAGGGTTAATATTCTATTATTCTGTTGAGTTATATTTTACTCCTTTATCCTTTTCCTTTCTTAAGTCAACTTAAAAATATAACTTTTAACTTCTTGACTTTTCCTCCCCTCAGTGTGAGACTATCACCTAGTGGGGGTGCCTAGGCCATTGAGTCTCCTCATCACCTCTCTAAGAGGTGGGGGATATTACATGGACACCCTACCAATATATGCCCTACCTTACTCGAATTATAGAATCACATTCCAAAAACCATAATTACACCAGTCGCCACACTGAAATTCCCGGAGCCTTCTTCCTCCAAACCTCCCAGTTTGAGAACCAAGCATGCTTGCACCATGTTTTCTCAATACGACCATTATACTCACCATTTCCTAGCCCTCCCTCATTTTTGGGACACTCTCACAGTAGTGTGACAGACCACATTACCCAAATCATCCCAATCCATCTCCTTGGTACAACCCAGTATTGACATTCTATATACCTCTATATTAGTAAACAAGCACATTGTTGATGGCCAGAAGAACAACGTAGTACCTCTTCCTGCAAATGGGTTGCAATGCCTCATTATTTATATAAATATACTAAATAATAGCTAGATAGGTGGGACCCCCTTGTTTGAATCATGGTGAAGAGAAAAACATTTGTGTTCATGATGACTTTACTAAGCATATTATAGTTTGAGAAAATTCAAAATTTCGAACAAATTTTCACATGAAATCGATGATTATAATGGCTAACAATTTAAAAGAAGAAAGAAAGTGATAAGCACTTTGCTCATAATTGCTATAAATCTTCTCTAGCATATGGTTAAATTTTGGAATTCCACTCTCACTCACATCAGTTATAATACATTTCATTCATGGTATATTGTGTTCATGATAATGGTTATTTTATGTGGGAAATAGTTATACAATTATTCAAAGTTAATTCAATCCTTGCAAATAGGGATTTTCTATAATTAAAATTGGAGCATATGATATTATGGTGTTGGTATTAAACTATGGTAAACGAGGGTTTTCATTCTAATGTGTAAGTGACATGTTTGATTTGTGTGGTTGATTAATGCGCTCAATGGGGTTTTGAATGTATTACACCCTAGTTATGGTTGATGTAAATTAATGGAAAGGTGGAGAAGCAACGTGCATTTACTGTATGTTGTTCTTACTCACCTCGATCTCACCACCCTCACCTTGTCTCACATTTGGTTGCTTTGGTTAGTTTTCCTCTGTTTCTCTTGGGAGTTGGAGAATAGTGGTGGTTCTTGGTTCTTTTCATTGATTTCCTCACATGTATGGTGAATATCTTTATTCCATTCATCATTATAGCCTCGTTTTGGATAGAATATATGTGTTAGATCTTAGAATTCATATGCAGAGTGCTTGTTTTTGGAAAGATATGGCGGTTGGATGTGTATTCTTTCTATGAAAATGAAATTAGTTGGCATTTAGAATCTTGCAAATTGGTTTGTTTAATGCTCCTTCATGTTGAAGTTATTCAGTGGTTGCGACCGAGATAGATGATGGTTATTATTTCTCCTTGTTGTTGATATTTCATTGAAAATTTATTTTGGTTTTCACCCATGTCTCGTGGTATCATCCTAGAGGGTTCTTTTTGGGGACATTCGGGTTCTAATTTCTCCTTGTGGTTATTATTTCCTCATGCTCCATTCACGAGAGATTTGTGACCTTGTCGTGATGCTATTCCATAGTTTGAATGAATGCAAAATTGGGTTTTTGCCTCACGGCCACCTTGGAAACAACTATGTCAAATATTGTTGGAGATTTTGGTTTCATGTTACAAACCTCACTTGTCGAGTTGTCTGTATAACTCTCAGTTCAAAGAATTTCAAGGAAAACTGCGTACAAGATGGCTTGGACCCTATGAAGTAGACACTGCTTTCCCCAATGGAACAATAAGGCTCCTCACAATCGATGACTCTAAAACACTGTTACTTGTAAATGGTCATCGACTCCATCTGTACCAGCACCCTATTTCCAAAGAAGATTTTAAGGCCACATGTGTGGCATACTCTCATTACCTCTTTTTAGAGGGGGCTCCTACCCCTCGTTGCAATTAATTCTTTTTAAGTTAATTTCTTTAGTATTATATTAGATTTTATTTACTAATAATCCCTGTCAAGAAATACCATGTTACAATCGATTTTTGCAGATTCCCGATCAAAGCATAGGCCACTAGGAAAGGACGATCCTACTTCACGAAGAGGCAAGCTTTCCCATTGCTGAAACACCAATGTCAGCAACTCTTTGCTCTTTCTTCATTGCTGAAACACCATTGTTCAGTGACTTTTTGACTTTCCCCATTGCTGAAACACCACTGTCAGCAACCCCACACCAATTTCTCCTATCACTGTTCAACAACTCTTTTCTCTTTCTTCATTGCTGAAACACCACTGTTCAACGACTTTTTTACTTCCCCCATTGTTGAAACACCACTGTCAGCAACCCCACACCATTTTCCCCTATCATTGTTCAACAACCTTGCACCATTCTCCCCATTTCTGAAACACCACTAACAACAACCTTTCGTCATTTTCCCATTGCCATGGTTCATCAATTCTTCACATTTCCCATTGACACCGTCTAGCAATTGTTTCTCCCTTTCTTTTATGTTACTGAAACACCATTGTCAACAACTTTTCATTGCCAAAACACTACAGTCCGACAATTCTTCATAGTTTCCATTGACAAAACAACACCATCCAGCAATTGTTTTTCCCTTTCTTTTATGTTGCTGAAACACCATTGTCAGCAACTTTTCGCCTTCTCCCCATTGCCAAAACATTCTTCACAGTTTCCATTGACGAAAAAACACCATCCAACAATTGTTTTTCCCTTTCTTTTCTGTTGTTGAAACACCAAATTTTCAACATTATCTGTCAGCAAGCTTTTGTGCTCTCATACTACATTTTGTCCTTCCAATCAGCAAATCCTTGATACAATTCATCTAACAAATCAAAAGTCTCCTCCATGACCACTGCAGAACTATCGTGGATAGGCATTATATTTTGTTTGTAGCATGAATTAGAAGGTAAAGGTGAGGTATGTAAATTTTATGTAATACAGTTAAGCTATAGTTAATGAGAAGATTCCAAATCATTATGACCACTCGAGTGAAATCATTATTAGCCGCACTTGAAGGGGGGAGGACATATCAAAATTTTATACCATCATTTCACATGAAATCACCACCGCCATTCCTATTTTACCATCCTTTTGTTCGTCTCACCACCATTCGCATGCCTTCACTCGAAAAACTTACTCTGCACAGAAGTTTTTACTCAACTCTTTGATGGTGTATTTTACCAAGATGGTAGCTATGGGAGGCTCTGTTATATGGTACGAACCCACCACGACAGCCCTGTTAGAACACTATCCAGTAGCCTATCAAATTTTTCTGCAGGCAAGATGGCTCGATTATTTTTAGAGACTCCAGTGGTATGATCAACAATAGGTTCTCCAGTTTGCTCAAAATCTCCAGGAAGACCATTCCATTGTTCAAGGGGTTTGGATTTCAGTTACAGAAGAAGATATAGAGTAGGTTTTGGGTCTCCCTACCAATGGCATTCGCATGTTCAGTCGCAAACATATCATCCTGAATGCCTAGCAGGATTTCCTCTTGCCAGAGGAACAAATTGAACCTAAAGGTCGGGGTGTCCGACTCAGCTCATTACTGTCTCCATGGCCAGAAGTTGCAAAATTCGTCAAACACTACCTTACCTGCAAAGGCCAGTACCAGGTAGTCTACCAGCACGATTTTGTCTTGTTATCTCACTTACGACATAATATATTGGTGAACATTCCTTATTATTTGCTCGGTTGTCTTAAAAATATGTCGCACTACTGTAAAAAGGCCAAAGATACCACCCTTTCACTCACCCATCACCGTCTCATTCAACTACTTATCCAAAAGGGTTTTGCCCAACAAAAACCTCCACTAAACAATCCACCCATAAACCCCCAAGAAGCCACTAAAATTCCTAAAAATCTTCAGGAACAACAACTGCAAAACCCTCCAGATTCTCCAGAAGTACCTAACAGTCCTCCTATAGAACCAATCAGTCCAATTAACCCCCCTACCATACCAAGCCCACCCCACACTTTACCAAAATCATCCACTCCTGCCCTTCATATTCTTAGTGATGATTCTGAGCCAGACAATTCTCCCTGCCCCATCATTGAGGAAAAACCCCCATGTAAACGAAAGCAAATTCCTTTCTTTCCGCCCTTTTTACAAAGAAAATGAACAAGGGCCTCAACAAGGCCAGCCATTATTGCCACTACCCTAGACCCCCAACCCATCCAACTAATACCCCATACATCTATAACCTCCCAAATGCTGGAATCTTTGCCTATTCCACCTACAAGCACTGAAACACAAGCCCAGTATGTTGCGACATCATCCATTTCAAACCTGGTAGCTGAAACACAAGAACCAGCTACTCATTCAGTAGTTGATACAAAAGAACCAGCTACCCATTTAGTAGCTGAAACACAAGAACCATCTACTCATTCATTAGCTGAAACACAAGAACTAGCTACTCATTCAGTGGCTGAAACATAAGAACCAACTATAGTTGTCACACAAGAACCAGCTACAGTTGAAACACAAGAACCAACTGTTGATATTGTTATTGAGACACAGGAATCAGATGTCTAGGGTGATGCAACATTACTTTCCTTACATCAAGAAGCTGAAACACAAGAATCAACTGCCATTCCTGTAGTTGCTCCACAAGAACTAGCTAGTGAGGCTGTGACTGCTACACAAGAACCAGTCATCCATCAACCAGAACCAACAATGGCCTCTGTCTTACAAGAAAATGAGTTCCTAAGGTCTAAACTGGAAGCCTACAAGAAAGAGATATCCATGTCAAATGAAGCATATGAGAAGGAACTTAACTTGCACACCCTAGCTCACATAACAACCATGTCAGAGGGGACTACAATAGAGAGCCCGTGTAAAGAATATATTTGTAGTCAATGTGGGGATATCTACTTTCAGGTGGGCTAGAAAATAACTCAAATTCCAATACCAGGAGCTCCCCCTGCACCTTCAACTTTTGCAGTCAAAGAAGAACACCCTGCTGTTACATAAGAACCAGCAGGACCTCCCAAGATTAAGACTAAGACCTGCCCTACAACAAATGTCAAATCTAAAACCCCTACTTTTGTTAACAAAGCTATACAAACAGTGCCTATTGAGGAATCTGCCCCTCCCAGCTAGATCAATATCCACACTTGTGTGAAACAATCTACTCAGACCTTACCTCAGTGTACTACTTGCAATACTGAAACACAAACTCAGCCATGGGATGAGCAGGCAATAATACAGAAATGGAAAAAAGAGTATGCTGCTACACAGGCCAAAAGCCTGCAAGATCACAGACAAATCTGGATAAATCATACCTACTCAAATTGGGAAGCTTTGGAGCAGACATGCCAGGAAGCTCGTGCCCTTAAGAAACAGAACAACGAGTTAAAAGGAAGATTGCTCCTGATATTTGACTTGGCACAAAAGCTATTGGCTGCCAGGAAACCATCCTACAATTACTCCTTGTTCCTCATGGAATGACTTACATGGTTTCAGATCAAATTAATCACAGAAGGCAGACCCCATGCAGTGCTACATCCAGTAGATTTTGTCAAAACTTTTGTAGAAGCCTCTGCTATGGATCAACACCTCCTCTGTGAGGCATATTTTCACAATGAAGCCATACCTGAAAACCGACAGCTTAACCTCAACCCTCTTTTCGGTGACATCCAGATTAGGGCACTCACCTCCTTTCTCAACAATCAGATTATATGGCAGGATGACTTCCTGGATGCCAAGCACAATGAAGATAACCGCCTTTGTTACATAATATTATCAGTTTTTAGAGAAACTAGGGATGACTGAACATGTTCAGCAACTACAATCAACATTGCTTCAAGATTGTCAACACTTCATCAGATCCACAGAGATTGATGCTCTACAAGCAAATAACTTGTTTTGGCAGCAATCTACTGAGAAAAGACAGGAACACAATCCTTGTGGCCCTACTAATCTCGAGATAGCAATCTCCAGGGTACCTAACTAGATCCAGTGTGTTCAACAATGTGTTGAAAGATGGATAGGGTACCAGTTTTATTTTCCTATCCTCTGGTTGCCAACAAAGAGATATCAAATCCATTATAAGTTGCCTAAGAAGACAGAAACTGAAGCTTGGCAAAGGTTACAATGCGTTCAAGGGTTCAAAGCTCCAACAGACAACACCTCCCACAGCTACTGCTTGAGTAACTTGCACGCTCAGAGTTGGTATTCAGATTCTGATTTAGAGTGAAGTTGCCTGAGGACATGCAACATTTTAAGTTGGGGGGGATGTTAGGACCATACAATGTACCTTTTTGCCCACACTTTTTGCCACCATTACACTCTTGTTTCACTCACATTTAAACTCGTATTACCACTTTACCCTATCTTTCCAAAGGTATACAACGTCTCTTCTCTTTACTATATGTTTAATCTGTTTTGCATATAATTTTATATTACTCTCGTACTTAACCTTTGATTAGAAAAGTATAAGTGCTGAAACAGTTCGAACTGCAGATTAGCATTGAGGCTTGTTGCTGAAACAACAGCTCACAGAATTTGTTACATAGCCCGTGGTCGATGATGTTGAAACAACAACTCATAGAAGTTGTTACACAGTCCGTGGTAGACGATGCTGAAACAAAAACTCCAGAAGATGTTACATAGTCTGTGGTCGACGATGCTGAAACACAGAAGAAGTTGTTACACAGTCCATGGTCAACGATGCTGAAACACGGAGGAAGTTGTTACACAGTACGAGGTCAATGATGTTGAACAACAACTCACACAGATTGACTACAACAGTTGCATCATGAGCTAAGAATCAACCATCGCTGTTGCCTGAGAAGTGCTGAAATAGTCAGAATGCAAATCTCGTTGCTGAAAAAACCTGCGATTTACGTTTTCAAAACAACATACAACAACAGTAAAAAGAAACAAATAGAGAAGCTATTACTCCAGCTGCAACAACAAACAACTCAAGCACTTGTAATAGCATTCTGTTATGGGAGACTAGGATGTCCTATTCCAGTTTAGAAAAGTCAATCTGATTAAGAATAGGACTCAGATATACACCTCTAATTTGTTGATCAATTGTATCAAAGGGATTCTCCTCTTTAAATAAGAGGAAATCATCATTCAAGGGATCTTCTTCGGTTTTTGTACTAAGAAGGGTTTACAGAGAAGGACGTACTTCATTTCAGATTGTAATATGATAAATTGATAGATGAATAAAAGACTGTTCTGAGCAGTTCTCTCTAGCCTTTTCGTTTCAGGGGAATCTTTTGAGAAGGGAGGGCCCACCTTCTTCACAAGATTCACCCATTAGTTTTGTAGTGTGTTAGTGTGATCTCTGTTTATGCCTTGATTAAATTTTGTTTTGCTGAAACACTACTTTATTGAATTATGTTTTGCTGAAACACTACTTTACTGAAATCTGGCTTCTTGAAAACTCTTCTTTACTGAACATTACATTGTTTTCATGTGATTCATGCTTGGGTAACTATTAATCATTTTAGTTAGAAATCCTAGGTGATGAATTTATGAAAGCTTGGTAACCAGAAATAGGTGTTGAAGTTTCCTTCTTAGGAAATAGGGTCATGTTCTCTGTTAAAGATAGTTAGCCTTCAGTGCATTAATGAGTTTATGAAAGTGTGCTAATCAGAAACAGGTGTTGAAGTTTCCTTCTTGGGAAATAGGGTCATGTTCTCTGTTAGAGATAGTTAGCCTTCAATGCATTAATGAGTTCATGAAAGTGTGTTAATTAGAAACAAGTGCTGAAGTTTCCTGCTTGGGAAATAGGGTCCTGTTCTCTATTAAGAGATAGATAGCCTTCAGTGTGCATGTCAATTATTTCAGTTAAGCAATGAGTTCATGAAGTGTGATGATCAGAAACAGGTGTTGAAGATTCTTTCTTTGGGAATAGGGTCTTGTTCTCTGGTTACAGAATAGTTGGTCTTTCCTGTTGCAGTATCTTGTTGTTATTTTAATGTAATCCAGGATTCTTCAATTAATCATTTCTTTAAACTTTGAGCTTTGCAATAGGTAGATTGCTTTCCTGTAATTCAAGTTAGAAATTCAATTTGTTTAAGGCAACTGTGATTAATATAGTTTTTACTACAACTCTAGGTTGCTTTTGAAATTGAGCATATATAGTGCGTGGTTACCTTTGAAATAAACATACTTCCCTGGGTTGGCAATTTATGTAGCACTTGATTGTTTAGATTAAATCAACAATTATAGTGACCAACACCTCGATTGTTGCCACGCATCCTCTTATGATGGATGGTTCTTTTCGCTTCACGATTTTGGGGTTTTCGATGTCAAAATGCTCCGACTTCTCATCCTCAGAACTCCCGAAATGTCGAATTCTGAAATTTCGATGGACTCCTCCTTTTCGGGACTTTTTCCGAGCCCTTAGATTTCCGCCACATGTATCAATAGATGGACGATCCAGATCAAAATCAATATTTCCTTTATGAAGTGACCTGATGGAGTTTTCCACCTTATCGGGGTTTCGTACTTCATGGTTCCGAATGCATGTTCTTCCTATCTTCAGGATTCGCGAAACACCGAATCCTGAAATACCGATGGACTCTCCTATCGGGAATTTTTTCCAAATTCTCGGATTTCTGCCACACGTCCTTCTATGATGGACGGTTCTTAATCATTTCATGATTTCGCGAAATATGATGCCGTTGTCCTCCTATCCTCTCGAACTTCAAATTTCCGACATGAGAAATGCCGACGGCTCCTGATCTTTATGCCTGTCTCAACGGACAGACACTCATATTGATTCCAGGATTTTCATCATGGAGATTCCCGATCTCCTGCCTTCAAGATTTTCGATATCCCGATGGCTGAAATCCTGATATTTCGATGCCTGTTTTGGGACTTTCACCCTCATGTTCACGAAGTTTAAACCTCGTGCATCTCCCATCAGATCTGACGACTGACGGGTGATTTTCTCAAGATCTGATGGCTGACAGGCGTCTGAGAGAGATCCGATGACTCATGATCTCCTCTTCTGTGCGCTCCTTCTACTACTCCCTGGACATAGAAACTTCAATGGCCCAAAATCTATTGGCTCATCCAACAATAGTTGTGCTCCCTCCTAAGCTTATGCGCTTTCTTCTGGGACTTGGAAGAATTTCAAGTTTCTCAAAGGCCTCGACCTTTTCTCCATTTTTGCGAGCTCTTCATCTTTAAGCCTCACCTGTGTTCTCCGCGATGTTATTCCTTTTGATATTTGCTCCTTTCAAATCCTTGAATGATTCTATGACTTCTACGTCTCTACAGAATCTTACACATGAAAGTGCTATCGTTCCTAAGCTTTACTCTCACCCAGACCTCTCAGAAATTCGTTCATTTTCTTCCTTTCTCCCTCAGATGGAGAATATTGGATGGCCTCTTGGCATCCTTCACTCAAGCAACCTATTGCTGAGTTTGCAGGGTGTTCAACAACCCTGTGAAGATCCCTAAATGGACTCTTCCTTCAAATTCCAGAACTCGATAGAGTTCTCTTCTTCTCTGTGCCAACCTACACACTGTCTCATTGCCCTCCTGGCAGAGTGTCTTCTCACAGAACATCCAACAATTCTGTACTCTTCTGTACACCTATGCACCTTCTCAATGCCCACTTGGCAGATCTCTCAGAATCCTCAGTGATTCTGGTTCTCCTTGAACTCACAGCAGAGTTCTTCTAAATGCATCCCTATGCATATGCTCAATGCCACTTAGCAGAGCTCTACAAAACTCCTCAAAGATTCTGTCTACAACTGTGTTTCCATATACAACCTTGCCTCCAAGGTATTCAACAACCTTGAGGTCTTCCTCTGAGTTGATGATTCCAGTTCTTGTGCCCACCTGGCACGTCTTTGTCTAAATCCACAGAGTTCAGAATTGCTTCTGTGCACTGGTATTCAGAGACCATAGTACTCTGTCACGCCCTCCTGGCATGAAACCACACAGAACCTCAAGCCCAAAATCAAAACAACCCGCAAATGCCTATCATACATCTACAGCATGAGTTCACAGCATAAAATAGAACACACCAAGGCATCCACATAACACATAAATACATCCAAGAAAAACTTCTTCTGTTTGTACTAAAATGGCAAATGCCTGTTTACAAAGGTGTTCCTGAGCACAGCCTGTAACAAGGTCTCAGCTCCTCTCTTCTTCTCTCTACTCGCAGATTCTCTTCTATTTCTTTATTCTCCTATTACAAAACGAGATCCTCCAAGATATTTTTACCTGAGGGGGCTCTTAGAGCTCTCCCCTCCAATCTACCTACCCTATTCAATGGCATTCAATGGTTGTCCAGTCCACAAATCCAATCTAGATCTCAGCCTTACAAACATTTAAGGCCGATATACTCTATGCCTACACAAAGGAACGACTCTATGGCTCAATAGCCTAGACATTTAATTTTACATTCAAATTCAAAATTGAAGATGAAGGCTACGCCTCTCTTCATCCTCGAATGCATGCCCTGACGTGGCTGGATGGCTGACTGGTTGATGCGGAGAGATGCTTTTGCATCATACTCCTCATTTGCAAAAATTCATGAGCTCCTGCTCATGAGCTTCCCATCTCATATGTGGAAATCCTCCTGGATCCCAAACCATCCTCTGGAGCTGTTCATCCGCTCCATCTCCCTGTTGCTGTTGCTGCATTTGCTACTACGTTGTTGTTGCCTTGCTGCCCAACTTCTCCTTCCTAGCAGTCCCTGCTGACTCTACCATCAGCCTTCTGATGTCTTCTATCATCTCATCTAGCTGCTAAATTGGTTGACCCCGTTTATGCAGTCTCCCCAGCTGCAAAATTTTTCTACAAATGAGCAAATCACTGTGATCTCCCATGCCTTCTTCTTCATCTGCTTCCAAACTCACCTGTTGGATGTGCATGCTTTGCACCTTCATCCTTCTATCCAGGGCTTCAATCTATTCATACAAATCAGAAAAGTTAATGTTGTCTGTCTCTTCCTCTTCTTCTTCTACAAACTCCCAGGTTGCAGTCTGTTCAGTCTCCTGGCTAAAAATATTGAGCCTTTCCTCTAAATGCTTGTCATTCTCTTCTACTTCTTCTACTGTCAACTTCAATGCTGTAGCTTCCTCATCTTCCTGGATGAAAGCATTGAGACACTCCTCAGAATGCTCATCTTCTTCATCTCCTTCTTAGGTAGCTTCAGATACCTTCTCCAATTCGTTTTCCCTGACAGTCTCAGCTAGTTGTCCTTCTGTTGTTGCTACATCTGCAACACAGATTTTTGCCTCCCCCTAGGAAAATGGTAGGAATAATTCAATTCCTCCAATCATTAGAAGACTCTTCTGATCTTCCTCTTGGATCGTTGTTATAACCCTAAAATGCACCATACAGGTTTACCTGGCATCAGGCCAACTCATGCCTCTTCCTAGCCAAAGCCATGCTGAGTAATTCCTCAAAATTCACTTGAAAACAAGCAACCCGCGCCCTAACTTCTTACTGGGCGT
>ML779495.1:601939-612332 GCA_009831015.1 Picea engelmannii | reverse complement strand
GGAGACAACAACTCAATGGAGGATCTACTTCAACCTTCGGAAAACAAGGTTAGTTCATTCCTCCTGTGCTTGTCTGAGAAAAGGGGTTGAGATTTTGGGTAGAAGGTTAAAGGTTAAATCTGAAGGGTCATGATCTGCATATAAGCTTAGAACCCTAGCTTATTATTCCGTAGGGTAAAATACCCAACAACAATCGTGCAAGTTTTTAACTTGTCATCATCTTCATTCACATGGCTTGGAAAAACAAATGAATCTTCCTCCTCTGTTAGTTGCATCTGCTGATCCAACCCCATCTCTAAGCTCATCTGCTCTGTCAACTCCTCGGGCTGATCTAAACTCACCTACTCATCCCTGCCCACCTGGAAATATGGGATTTTCCTGCTGCCCTCCTGGAAGTCCATGGAATCAACTGATTCCATCTCTGTTCCCTTGCCCACCTGGAAAACTAGAAACCTTTTGCTACCCTCCTGGCAGTCTTTGAGATCCCGCAGCAACCTCATTTCATTGCCCAGCTGGAAATGTGAAATTCCTTGGCAATCCTCCTGACAACCCGTGAGATCTTCATCTGATCTCAACTCTTTTCCCACCTGGAAATATGGAATTTCCTCTCTACCCTCCTGGCAGTTCTTGATATCTTCAATTGATCCTATTTCATTCTCTTCACCGAGAATTTTCCCAGTCTCTGGTTCAAATATCTAAACCATATCCTCAGGTCCGTTGAGGGTTTTAGCATGCCTCAACCATCCTCTTAGCATCCTACACTGTCTTTTAGCCATCAACTCCTTGACTGGCCATTTTGCTTTTGCCTTCTTCATGGGCCATTCATAGACCCACCATGGTTTGTCTTTCTGTTGCATCCACAATGCAAGCTTTTCTATTTCTTTCTTTATATCAGTGAGCTCTTCATATATATCTTCTTGGCTCCACAGATATGAGTTTTTCCTTATAGCATACTTACGGCCTTTAGTAGCCATGTTGTTGTCTTTGTCTTCTCTCCTAGAAAACCTGCTGCTCACTCCTACAAACCTGAGTGTCCCAGCCTCTCCTACAGCCCTCCTGACTGCCTATGGACTGTTGCCTACCTGTAAACAAATCCTTACAGAGTTTCAGTACTCTGTATTCTTCCTTTGCCTCCTTCTATCCCTGCAATTTATAGACAGAATCAGGCTCTTATACCATCAATGACATAGTGTATCAGAGTGATCTTTATCCCTTATGCCTCCCTCACCTGAAATATACAGACAAGAATCAGGATCTGATACCATCAATGATGCAGTGTATCAAAGTGCTCTTTATCTCTTATGCCTCCCTTGCCTAAAATATACAGACAAGAATCAGGCTCTGATACCATCAATGACGCAGCCGCATACCCCTCAGGGTCTCTGCGCTCGAGCTCCCGGTCAAAAAGATCGTTCTATCAAAATTCGTAAGCCGAAGCGGCTCTTTCGATCCCCACTAGAATCGCTGTGAAAATCCTATCCACAGGTCCTTCTACTCACCCACACAGTCTTCTGCCCATGACCGTGAACTTCCCTGACTTAAATTTGGGTTTTAGGATTTCTTGATCCCCGATGTCAAGAGTTCTTTGTCCTTTTGATTTCCCGATTTCCCGAAATGACCTTTCTTGCCTTGGCCCATCCTGGCTATTCCCTAGTCCTTGTGACCAGTCTTCATAAGACTACAGCCTTATCTCTTTTTGGGGTTTTGGGGTTTCAAATGTCGAAATGCATGGACCTCTTGTCCACAGGACCCCTGATTCTGCAAATCCCGATATCCCGATTCTTTGATGTGACATCAACTAGCCCCGCAACAGAACATTCTGCCTTGTCGGGGTTTTTCCTGAAAAACCTCGATGGTTGCCATGTGTCCTCCTATGATGGATAGTTCTTTTCGCTTCATGACTTTGGGGTTTTCGATGCCGAAATGATATGACTTCTCGTCCTTGGAACTCCCAAAATGCTGAATTCTGAAATTTTAATGGACTCCTCCTTTTCGGGACTTTTTCTGAGCCCTTAGATTTCCACCACATGTCTCAACAGATGGACGGTCCAGATCAAAATCCAGATTTCCTTTATGAAGTGACCCGATGGAGCTTTCCACCTCATCGGGGTTTTGGACTTCGTGGTTCTGAAATGCACGTGCTTCCTGTCTTCAGGATTCGCGAAACGCCGAATCCCGAAATACCGATGGACTCTCCTATCGGGATTTTTTCTCAAATTCTCGGATTTCCGCTACGCATCCTCCTATGATGGACGGTTCTTAATCATTTCACGATTTCGTGAAATCTAATGCTGTTGTTCTCCTATCCTATCGAACTTCAAATTTCTGACATGAGAAATGTCGACGACTCCTGATCTCTACGCGTGTCTCAAAGGATGGATGCTCAGATCGATTCTAGGATTTTCAGCATGGAGATTCCCGATCTCTTGTCTTTGAGATTTCTGATATCCCGATGGATAAAATCCCAATATCTCGACACCTGTTTCGGGACTTTCACCCTCCTATTCATGAAGTTTAAGCCTCGTGCAACTCCTATCATATCCGACGGCTGACAGGTGATTCACTCAAGATCTAACGGCTGACAGGCATCTGAGAGAGATCCGATGACTCATGATCTCCTCTTTTGTGTGCTCCTTCTTCTTCTCCCTAGAGATAGAAACTTCAACGGTCCAAAATCTATCGGCTCATCCAACGACAGTTGTTCTCCCTCCTAAGCTTCTGTGCTTTCTTCTAGGACTTGGAAGAATTTCAAGTTTCTCAAAGGCCATGAACTTTGCTCCATTTTTGTGAGCTCTTCATCTTTAAGCCTTGCCTGCGTTCTCTGCGATGCTATTCCTCCTGAGATTTGCTCCTTTCGAATCCTTGAAGGATTCTATGACTTCTTCGTCTCTGCAGAATCTTGCACATGAAAGTGCTATCCTTCTTGAGCTTTACTCTCACCTAGACCTCTCAGAAATTTGGTCCTTTTGTTCCTTTCTCCCTCATATGAAGAATATTGGATTCCCTCCTGGCTATCCTTCACTCAAGAAACCTATTGCTAAGTTTGCAGGGTGTTCAACAACCCTGTGAAGATCCCTAAATGGACTCTTCCTTCAAATTCCAGAACTCGACAGAGTTATCTTCTTCTCTGTGCCAACCTGCACACTATCTCATTGCCCTCCTGGCAGAGTGTCTTCTCACAGAACATCCAAGATTTATGTACTCTTCTATACACCTATGCACCTGCTCAATGCCCACTTGGAAGAGCTCTCAGAATCCTCAGTGATTCTGGTTCTCCTTGAACTCACAACAGAGTTCTTCTAAATGCATTCCTATGCATATGCTCAATGCCACTTAGTAGAGCTCTACAGAACTCCTCAGAGATTCTGTTTGCAACTGTGTTTCCATATACAACCTTGCCTCCAAGGTAGTCAACAACCTTGAGGTCTTCCTCTGAGTTGATGATTCTAGTTCCTGTGCCCACCTAGCACGTCTTTGTCTGAATCCGTAGAGTTCAAAAGTTCTTATGTGCACTAGTATTCAAAGACCGCAGTACTCTGTCATGCCCTCCTGGCATGAAACCACAAAGAACCTCAATCCCGAAATAAAAACAACCTGCAAATGCCTAGCATACATCTATAGCATGAATTCACAGCATAAAATAGAACACGCCAAGGCATCCACATAACATAGAAATACGTGCAGGAAAAACTTCTTTTGTTTGTATTAAAATGGAAAATGCCTGTTTACAAAGGTGTTCCTGAGCATGGCCTGTAACAAGGTCTCGGCTCCTCTCTTCTACTCTCTACTCGCATATTCTCTTCTATTTTTTTATTCTACTATTACAAAATGAGATCCTCCCAGATCTTTTTACCTGAGGGGGCTCTTAGAGCTCTTCCCTCTAATCTACCTACCCTATTCAATGGCATTGAATGGCTGTCTAGTCCACAAATCGGATCTAGATCTTAGCCTTACAAACATTTAAGGTCGATCTACTCTATGCCTACACAAAGGCATGAATCTATGGATCAACAACCTAGACATTTAATTTTACATTCAAATTCAAAATTGAATATGAAGGCTACGCCTCTCTTCATCCTCAAATGCATGCCCTAACGTGGCTGGATGGCTGACTGGTTTATGCAGAGAGATGCTCCTGCATCATACTCCTCAGTTTCAAAAATGCATGAGCTCTTGCTCATGAGCTTCCCATCTCATGTGTGGAAATCCTCTTGGATCCCAAACCATCCTTTGGAGCTGTTCATCCGCTCCATCTCCCTGTTGTTGCTGCTGCTTTTGCTACTGCATTGTTGCTGAATTGATGCCCAAATTCTCCTTCTTGGTTGTCCTTGCTGAATCTACCATCAGCCTTCTGATGTCTTCTATCACCTCATCTAGCTGTTGAATTGGTTGGCCCCATTTATGCAGTCTCCCCAGCTGCAAAAATTTTCTGCAAATGGGCAGATCACTGTGATCTCCCATGCCTTCTTCTTCATCTTCTTCCAAACTCACCTATTGGATGTGCATGCTCTGCACCTTCATCCTTCTATACAAGGCTTCAATCTATTCATACAGATCAGCAAAGCTAATGCTATCTGTCTCTTCCTCTTCTTCTTCTACAAACTCCCAGGTTGCAGTCTCTTTAGTCTCCTGGCTGAAAATATTGAGCCATTCCTCAGAATGCTCATCATTCTCTTCTACTTCTTCTGCTGTCATCTTCAGCGATGCAGCTTCCTCAGCTTCCTGTATGAAAGCATTGTGACACTCCTCAGAATGCTCATCTTCTTCATCTCCTTCTTGGGCAGCTTCAGATACCTTCTCTAATTCATTTTCCCTGACAGTCTTAGCTAGTTGTCCTTCTGTTGTTGCTGCATTTGCAACACAATTTTTTTCCTCCCCATGGGAAAATGGTAGGAATAATTCAATTTCTCCAATCATTAGAAGACTTGTCTGATCTTCCTCTTGGATGGTGAAAGTTTTTAACTTGTCATCATCTTCATTCAAATGTCTTGGAAAACCACATGAATCTTCCTCCTCTATCAGTTGCATCTGTTGATCCAACCCCATCGCTGAGCTCATCTGCTCTGTCAGCTCCTCAGGCTGATCTAAACTCACCTGCTCATCCTTGCCCACATGAAAATATGGGATTTTCCTACTGCCCTCCTAGAAGTCCATGGAATCAATTGATTCCATCTCTGTTCCCTTTCCCACCTAGCAAACTGGAAACCTTTCGCTACCCTCCTGACAGTCTTTGAGATCCTGCAACGACCTCATTTCATTGCCCAGCTGGCAATGTGAAATTCCTTGGCAATCCTCCTGAAATCCCATGATATCTTTAGCTGATCTCAATTGTTTTCCCACCTAGAAATTTGGAATTTCCTCTCTACCCTCCTGGTAATTCTTGAGATCTTCAACTGATCCTATTTCATTCTCTTCATCGAGAATATTCCTAGTCTCTAGTTCACATATCTGAACCATCTCCTTAGCTCCGTCTAGGGTTTCAGCATGCCTCAAACATCCTCTTAACAACCTACGCTATCTTCTAGCCATCAACTCCTTGACTAGCCATTTTTCTTTTTCCTTCTTCATGGGCCATTCATACACCCACCGTGGTTTGTCTTTCTGCTGCATCCGCAACGCAAGCTTTTCTATTTATTTTTTTATATTAGCGAGCTCTTCATCTATATCTTCTTGGATCCACAGATCTGAGTTTTTCCTTCTAGCATACTTACGGCCTTTAGTAGCCATGTTTTTGTCTATGTCTGATCTCCTGGTAAACCTGTTGCTCACTCCTGCAAGCCTGAGTGTCCCAGCCTCTCCTACAACCCTCCTGACTGCCTATGGACTGTTGCCTACCTACAAACAAATACTTACAAAGTTTCAGTACTCTATCTTCTTCCTTTGCCTCCTTCTATCCCTACAATGTACAGACAGAATCAGGCTCTGATACCATCAATGACGTAGTGTATCAGAGTGCTCTTTATCTCTTATGCCTCCCTCACCTGAAATATATAGACAAGAATCAGGCTCTGATACCATCAATGAAACAGTGTATAAGAGTGATCTTTATCTCTTATGCCTCCGTCGCCTGAAATATATAGACAAGAATCAGGCTCTGATACCATCAATGATGCAGCTGCATACCTCGCAGGGTCTCTGTGCCCGACCTCCCATTCAAAAGGATCGTTCTGTCAAAATTCGTAAGTCGAAGCATCTCTTTCGATCCCCACTGGAATTGCTGTGAAAATCCTATCCACAGGTCCTTCTACTCACCCACACAGTCTTCTGCACATGACCATGAACTTTCCCGACTTAAATTTGGGTTTTGGGATTTCCTGATCCCCGATGTCAAGAGTTCTCTGTGCTCTTGATTTCACGATCTCCGATTTCCCGATTTCCCAAAATGACCTTTCTTGCCTTAGCCCCTCCTGGCTATGCCCTAGTCCATGTGACCAGTCCTCATAAGACCACAGCCTTATCTCTTTTCGGGGTTTCGGGGTTTCAAATTCCAAAATGCATGGACCTCTTGTCCACAGGACCCCTGATTCTCCGAATCCCGATATCCCAATTCTCTGACATGACACCAAATAGCCCCGCAACAGAACCTTCCGCCTTGTCAGGATTTTTCCCGAAAACCTCGATTGTTTCCATGCATCCTCCTATGATGGACGGTTCTTGTCGCTTCATGATTTCAGGGTTTTCGATGCCGAAATGCTCTGAGTTCTCGTCCTTGGAACTCCCAAAATGCCGAATTCTGAAATTTCGATGGACTCCTCCTTTTCGAGACTTTTTCCGAGCCCTTCGATTTCTACCACGTGTCTCAACAGATGGACGGTCCAGATCAAAATCGAGATTTCCTTTATGAAGTGACCCGATGTAGCTTTCCAACTTATCGGGGTTTCAGACTTCGTGGTTCCAAAATGCACGTCCTTCCTGTCTTCAGGATTCATGAATTGTCGAATCCCGAAATACCGATGGACTCTCCTATTGAGGTGTTTTTTTGAATTCTCAAATTTTTTCCACGCATCCTCCTATGATAGATGGTTCTTAATCATTTCACGATTTCTTGAAATCTGATGCCGTTGTCCTCTTGTCCTCTCAAACTTCGAATTTCCAACATGAGAAATGTCAATGGCTCCTAATCTCTATGCATGTCTCAATGGACGGACGCTGAAATCAATTCTGGGATTTTCAGCATGGAGATTCCCGATCTCTTGTCTTCGAGATTTCTGATATCTTGATGGTTGAAATCTCTATATCTCGACGCCTGTTTCGGGACTTTCACCCTCCTGTTCACGAAGTTTAAATCTCGTGCAGCTCCTATTAGATCCGATGGCTGAAAGGTGATTCACTCAAGATCTGATGGCTGACGGGCATCTGAGAGAGATCCGACGACTCATGATCTCCTCTTCTGTGTGCTCCTTCTACTGCTCCCTGGACATAGAAACTTCAATGGTCCAAAATCTATTGGCTCATCCAACGACAGTTGTGCTCCCTCCTAAGCTTCTGTGCTTTCTTCTGGGACTTGGAATAATTTCAAGTTTCTCAAAGGCCTCAACCTTTGCTCCATTTCTGCGAGCTCTTCAGCTTTAAGCCTCGCCTACATTCTCCATGACACTATTCCTCCTGAGCTTTGCTCCTTTCGAATCCTTGAAGGATTCTATGACTTTTGCATCTCTACAGAATCTTGCACATGAAAGTACTATCCTTCATGAGCTTTACTCTCACACAGACCTCTCATAAATTCGGTCCTTTTGTTCCTTTCTCCCTCAGATGGAGAATATTGGATGCCCTCCTAGCTATCCTTCACTCAAGAAACCTATTGTTGAGTCTGCAGGGTGTTCAACAACCCTGTGAAGATCCCTAAATGGACTCCTCCTTCAAATTCCAGAACTCGACAGAGTTCTCTTCTTCTTTGTGCCAACCTACACACTGTCTCATTGCCCTCCTAGCAGAGTGTCTTCTCACAGAACATCCAACAGTTTTGCACTCTTTTGTACACCTATTCACCTACTCAATGCCCACTTGGAAGAGCTCTTAGAATCCTCAGTGATTCTGGTTCTCCTTGAACTCACAACAAAGTTATTCTAAATGCATCCCTATGCATATGCTCAATGCCACTTGGCAGAGCTCTACAGAACTCCTCAAAGATTCTGTCCGCAACTATGTTTCCATATACATCCTTACCTCCAAGGTATTCAACAACCTTGAGGTCTTCCTCTGAGTTGATGATTCCAGTTCCTGTGCCCACCTGGCACGTCTTTATCCGAATCTGCAGAGTTCAGAAGTGCTTTTGTGCACTGGTATTCAGAGACCACAGTACTCTATCATGCCCTCCTGGCATAAAACCACAAAGAACCTCAAGCCCAAAATCAAAAAAACCTGCAAATTCCTAGCATACATCTACAACATGAATTCACAGCATAAAATAGAACACGCCAAGGCATCCACATAACACAGAAATACATGCAGAAAAAACTACTTCTGTTTGTATTAAAATGGAAAATGCTTGTTTACAAAGGTGTTCATGAGCACATCCTGTAACAAGGTCTCAGTTCCTCTCTTTTGCTCTCTACTCGTAGATTCTCTTCTATTTTTTTATTCTCCTATTACAAAATGAGATCCTCCCAGATCTTTTTACCTGAGGGGGCTCTTAGAGCTCTTCCCTCCAATCTACCTACCCTATTCAATGGCATTGAATGGCTGTCTAGTCCACAAATCGGATCTAGATATCATCCTTACAAACATTTAAGGCCAATCTACTCTATGCCTGTACAAAGGCACGACTCTATGGCTCAACGGCCTAGACATTTAATTTTGCATTCAAATTCAAAATTGAAGATGAAGGTTGCGCCTCTCTTCATCCTCGAATGCATGCACTGACGTGGCTGGCTGGCTAACTAGATGACACAGAGAGATGCTCCTACATCACTCTCGTCTACTTTAACTCTCATAGAGCTCTCCTATATATTTTCTCTACTTACTCAACTACTACTTTTTCCCATCCTACATACAAAGGATATTTTACATGAGGGGGCTCTTTGAGCTCTTCCCTCCAAGCTACCTACTCTCATTAACTACATTCATTTACATTGAATGGATGCCTAGTCTAGATCAGATCTAGATTCAGCCTTACAACCATTAAAGGTCTTCTTTAACTACAACCTTCGCAAAGGAACAACTTTGGCTCTACCATCCCAACAAACATTAATTAAATTAAAATCAAATTCAAAATGTGAGAGGAATGACGCCTCTCTTCCTTGAATGCGTGCTTTGAATGTGTTGAGTGGGCTGGCTGGTTGGCACATGGTTGGCTTGGGAGCTATGCTCCTGCATCATACTCTTCTACTGTGAAAGATTCATGAGCTCATGCTCATGAGCTCCCCAATGCCATTGTTGAAATCCTCCTGGATCCCAAACAGTTCTCTGGAGTTGTCAATCCGCTCCATCTCTTTGTTGTTGCTAATTCCCTGCTGCTCTTGCAGGTTCCTTGTTGTTCATCTCCTCATTGTTGACTGCTTCTGCTGATCAGATCATCAGATTTCTAATCTCCTCAATCACTTCATCTAACTGCTCCATTAGCTGTCTCTCCTTTTCCAGTCTGCTCCACTGCAATTCCTCTTTGCAAATGGGTAGATCTGTTGGCAATTTTAGTTATCAGAAAGCAAATCAGTGTATACTTGTCATTGATGGCAAGAACGTGTGGTCGCAGTGATGAAAACAAAATTGAATAATAGCGCAGTAATAATCGAGAGGAGAAGAGTCAGTGACCGTAGGATCTTATTCAAATTTCTCGAAAGAATATTAGCCGTCAGATCTGCAGAAGTTGTAAGGGAGATAAGCCATCGGAGGTTCGGGGATCGGGACTTCATAATGCAAAGAACAATGACAACGAAAACCTCGAAATCGCGATATGTGATTTCGCGATTTGATCGCAGCCGTTAATTTAAGAAGTAATCTGGACCGTCTATTCGTGTGGACACGTGGCACAATCAGAGGATGATAGGTGTCAGGTAGATCTAACACTTTAGGCTCATGCAATTCACAAATCAGAGTGACACGTGGCAGGACCTAACACGTGTCAAACCATGAGTGACGTCAGCAGAGGACAGGTGGCATCGGAGTTTCGGGGATTGGGATATGATATGTCAAGAACACAATGCATCAAGAACTCCGAAGTCGCGAAATGCGATTTCGCGAAGTAATCACAGCCGTTGGATAAGAACCAGATCTGGACCGTTGATCTCCGTCATCGGGAAATCGAGGATCGAGACTCCCAGAGGCATGTGTACAATGACATCGTGAGTGGCGAAACTCCGATGGAATGATATGACCGAGGTCACGGCTAATGGTCACGTGAACCAGGACTCAGCCAGGAGGGCTGAAGCGCATCGCGAATCGGGAAATCGCGAAT